>JAGTXR010000035.1:3000000-3290568 GCA_022606575.1 Glossosoma conforme | reverse complement strand
CTATTCGTTGGGTAGCATCCACTGCTTGAGTTCTTCTGCGTATTTCCTCGTTTCGGATTCTATCTTTTAGCGACACTCCGAGCATGGATCTCTCCATAGCACGCTGGGTGACTTTTATTTTATGGGTAAGACTTGCTGTCAGATTCCACGTCTCTGCGCCATAAGTTAATACAGGAGGACGCATTGGTTAAACGCCTTAGTTTTAAGGCATTGCGGAATTTTCGCTTTAAAAATGTACTTTAGTTTTCCAAATGCTGCCCATCCCAGTTGTATGCGCCTGTCGATTTCTTTTGAGAAGTTATTTCGCCCTAGTTGTATTACTTGTCCCAGATAGGTATAGTCGTTTACAACCTCTATTTCTGTTCCTCCAATGGAAATAGGATCAAAGGTCTGTGAAATATGACTATTAATCATGGCTTTTGTTTTATCCATGTTCATTTTCAGACCAATTTTGTTCGACGCTTCATTGAGGTCGTAGAGCATGTCTTGGAGCTTGTTAGGTGATTCGGCTATTAGCACTATGTCATCTGCAAATCGGAGGTGAAATGTACTCTCCGTTAATATTTATTCCACATTTTGTCCAGGATAGCAGTTTAAAAATATCTTCTAGGGCGTTTGTGAAGAGTTTTGGAGATATAACATCTCCTTGTCTAACACCTTTGTTTATAGAAATATTGTTAGTGCTATCATGGAGCTGGACCATCATTGTTGCAGATTTGTAAAGAGATTTTATTATCTCTATATACCGATAGTCTATTTTGCAGCGTTGTAGTGAATCTAGCACTGCCCAAGTCTCGATTGAGTCAAATGCCTTTTCATAGTCTACAAAGGCGAGGCAGAGTGGCTGATTATATTCTTCGGTTTTCTGAATGATTTGTCTTAGCGTGTGGATATGATCAATTGTACTAAAGCCTTTCCTAAACCCAGCTTGCTCTCGAGGTTGAAATTCATCAAATCGACCCGTCAGCCTGTTTGTTAAAATTCTGGAGAATACTTTATACACATGGGAAAGAAGGGAAATGGGTCGGTAGTTTTGAGCAGTGATTTATCCCCTTTTTGTGGAACAATATCACAATACTCGTACTCCATGTCGCCGGGGTTTCTCCATGTTCTATTACCTTGTTGAATAGTTTTTTAAGCTCTTTCAACAGAGGGGTTCCTCCTACTTTCAGAAGCTCAGATGTAATTCCGTCTTCTCCAGGGGCTTTGTTGTTCTTAAGTTGTTTTAGGGCCGATTTAATTTCGAATATACTTATATCTGGGATGTCTTCAGACCAGTGCTTTGTGAGTAGCCCTCTTGTCGTCCGCAGATCTGTCATTAGGACCTGGCATCGTAGATGAATACAATAACCCGTAGAAATGTTCTATTTCCTTCAGTATATCATTAAGATTTGTTGTTATCTTCCCATCGTGTGTCTTTAATTTGGAAAGTTGGGCCTGTCCTATAGAGGTGTGTCTGCTATATATATACAATGGTGGCCAGTAGGTATGTATACATACATGTATGTGACTCAGCGAACCAATACTCGAAGCATAAATGTACTAATATATAATATATTAAATAATGTTGCCATGATTCATTGTATTTTTCAACGTACCTACTCGTATAACGCTCGCTTTTCGATTCTCGGTATAAGATAATATCGCGTTTTGAATAATTTCCGATTATTTATTTATGCGTTATTTATTATTACCGCTCAGAGAATCAATAATGATGTAATGATGTTTACAATTTCTATGTGAAGGAAAACGTGGTGAATTATTTTAATCTAACCGTCAGGTTAATCACTTTAACTTTGGCGCGTAAGCACACTTTTGTGTATCCGATTGAAGTGAAAAACAATTAGAATGACGTAAATTTATATTGCCTTTTCTTGAAGCATACAATTTCCCTCATCCATTTTTTTATTTTCAAGTTTTGTTTACCAGTATATATTACATAATACAATTTTTCAATTATGTTTAGTTACATAATAAATAACCTTTTACTTTCTTATAATTTTCAAATTATATAACTATTTAAATACGCTATCGAATCTCAAGATAATTGGAACGTATATTTTTACCTTCATCGTTTAGCAGATTTATTTTTTCTGGTCACCGGATGGAATAAAAATATTATTTTAACCCTTTCGCATCGGTTGTCGGCATATGCCGTCATAAGATTCCCCGACCGTTGACATCGGTTGACGTGATATATTGTTTTGCTACTTTCTTAGAATCGTTTTTTTATGTATCATCTGATAGCTAAAGGATACAAAAACCAATGTAATATATGAAAATAGACCAGATAAGTACATTTATGCTTCAAATACTAGTTTTATAATTGACAGTATAATTTGTAATCAAACCGAGCCGTAATAAAAGGGTTAACTCCCTCTAAGATTATTTTTGAAATAATTAATTTAAATGAACAGACTGTATTTTTACTCATATTATTTTGTTACTTATTTGTTTTATATCCGCTATAAATAACATGTAATAAGTGACATTATAATTATGCCACATGTCAACACGATTTCGTCATTCTCTAACCAGGCGGACTTTGTTTACATGTAATATGGTGCTTATGTAGAGTAAGCATCAATTATGAATAAGAATTTAAGTTTCAGGAGATATTTATATTATAAATATAAAGTTATTTAGGCCACAGATGTTTTTTTAAGCATGAAACTTTAACACTTATGTTCTCGATATACATTTTATCTGTGAGTAAGGTGTTTCTTGTGATCACACTACACCTAAAATAAGTTTCTTTTAATAAGCAAACGCAGGCCAATACTTACACAGAAAATACAGCTTTTGTGTTGATCTTGACCTTTTCAAAACCATGAATTGCTTTGCTTATTATATTTATTTATAAAATAGTTCACTGTAATATAAGGTTTTGTTAATTTATCTTTTGTTATTTCGCTCTAGTATGTCTTCTTCGTAGTATCAATCCAGTGGATTGGATTGCAACAACAAAATCTTGCATCTCGATCTCCACTCTTCTCGATCCTCTGCAATCCTCTTTAGCTCAGCATAAGAGCTCAGCATACAACTCATGTCCTCAAACACTTGCTGCAAATACTCCCGCCTAGGGCGTGAAATGAAATGATCATGAAATATCTCCACCAATTTTAAGATCACTTTTCAATTAAACATGGAGAATTTTGAACATGTGAAAAGTTGTACATATCTTGCATTATGTACGTAATTTATTGTTTGCTTCTGTGCTTTTTTGTCCATTATTATTACATCAATATTATTACATACAGTACTTTTTTTAATCATTAAACTGTCATTACAAAAGCGCTTCTTTAAGTAAAAAGCTGGGTCTTGAGTCTGCATCTGAAGGATGCCTCCGTTTTAACCTCTCTCACACTAACTGGCAGAGATTTCCA
This sequence comes from Glossosoma conforme, assembly GCA_022606575.1. NCBI lineage: Eukaryota > Metazoa > Arthropoda > Insecta > Trichoptera > Glossosomatidae > Glossosoma > Glossosoma conforme. Next base: position 3,287,182 of record JAGTXR010000035.1, on the reverse strand, counting down.
GGCCGTTCTAGGACTACTACCTCTCGTCAGCTCCAGGGGCTTTTACTTGCTCTGGCTGATCTGAGTGTATCTCCTCGCGCATTTATCTCCAATGCCTTGATAAGCTCTTTCAAATAGCTCAATTCTGTACCATAAAGTGCCTTAAAATAATCAAAGAGACAGAAAATAATTCTAAATATCATGCATATAAGTAAATCATTATTACCATTTTTAATTATTAATCATTATTAACTAATTTGCGTCGTTCAATGCCCTAGCATGCCAATATTTGTAATGTTTCGTCGCACAATAGATTCTTCCATGAACTTACTTTAATACTATTATTACAAAATAATGTAATCCGACTGTGAAATGAACCATAAGCACTCGTGTATGGGACCGTAGGGCATTGCACGACGAAATCTGCGGTCCCGTAAGGAAACCACTGAGCGTTTAAAGGTTAATCCTTCGCTAGCTGGATCATACTTTTCGGCATCCATTGTTCATTCCATATCATTGAATGATAAGAATGAACAGTGGATAATGCTTGCTATCCAGAATGTGAGTTTCTTGAAGCTGTATTTTGATTGTTTGCGTTGTTACAGGGAGAGGCGGGAGCAGGAAGTGCGCGAGCTGGAGAACCAGCAGCTGAAGGAGCGCGAAAAGGAGCGCGATCGTCTGGAGCGCGACAAGCTGGCGGAGCAGCAGGAGCGCGAGCGCAAGGCTGTGCACAAGCACTTCGAGGAGTCGCTCAAGTTGGCCAACCAGAAGGTAACTATCAAACAATACTTAGCATTCACGCATCACTGGTAGAACAGCACATATCTGACTGCGAAAAGCTCTCTCAATACAGCATGTAAATCAATCAAATCACAAATAATCAAATATTTCAAGTGGTTTTCCTCCGATATTATCCTAGTTATAAAATACAGGCTGGTATAGCTCAATGGTCTAAGTCAGGCCTTCTTAAACTATGGGTCGTGACCCCAAATGGAGTCGCGAGAGATTGATTATTTTCAAATAGAGGAGGATGTTAAATGTCGCCCACACGTGGGGCATGGAAGCTATGCAAAGTTCCTCGAATTCACGGCCGTAAAATGCCAGTTATAGCCTATTAATTAAAATTGGTGGTAGACGAAATTCGTCCCGTGAAGACCACCCGTTCATAGTAAATTCGTGTAATAATAAGGATGATGCGTGAATCTCGGGCTGTAATTTATGAAGTTGGCGTATCAAAACTCCACATGTAGCGCTTAACCATATATAATATGGTAAGCCTCATAGAATTCCACAGATGAGATTTCAGAATTACTATCACCATCTGTCGGTATTCTCCTGTATGTGTTTACATAAAAACAGCAGATATATATGGTGTTCTGAAATTAGGGCGTGCTGTGAAAGTTATTGGGCAACAAAAATACATTGTGGCCATCTATGGAACTAGTTAAAATAAAAAAAAATGGCACATGTAAACGCCATGTCTTATAACTACCTTAATCCAAAACTTGACTAACATGTGCGTATCAGACGAGCGAACAAAAAGAAAAAGAAAAAAGATCGCATAACGAGTCGGTATTTTAGGAACCAGCCTGAAAAGGCCACATCGAGTTGGTATTAATATTGTTGTTTCTTTCAGCGTGACAGGACGCGATCATGGAACCTGATCAACAGCCTGGCGCCCCCCGGGCTGGGCGCGCTGCCCCCGGCCGAGCACGAGCGCGCGCAGGCCGCGGAGCGCCTCCGGGCAGAGCCCCACCAGAGGCAGCCCTACTACGCGCCCGCGCCGGCACCCGCACCAGCACCGGTGAGTTAGTTACAGCAAACCATTGGTCTATTTTATGACTAAACCTTGTAAAACCCTAACTTAATTTCAGTGAAGGTCTCACTGCTTGTTGATATTTTTTTTTACTAGAATTACGTAAATATTTTGTCCCATATCAAGGTAACTTGTCGCCCTTTTTCATTTCAATATATCAGGGAGTCTCTCTCTTATGTACACAATATATGTTACTGCTGATAATACCCCAGATAAGGAGCTTACAATAAAGGAAACTTTTTCTTGTGTTTTAATCTTGGAACAAAGGCTTCTTATCTTAGAATTACACTTATACAGACCTGTTTATTAATATTTGTGGTTTCTTTGTCCTCCCCAATTCTTGTGTTATATAGAGTATTATATAAAACCAGACATAGTTTCGGTTATTTAAGTATATAATATTATACCATTTTTGTATATGTGCCCATAATTATGAAAGTGGCGTAAGTCAAGAAATTGTAAAAAACGAGTTATTCATTTATTTCAGTTCCCAATGTTGTGAATTAATATAATCTTCATCCAACATCAATTTAAAAAATCTAAATATGGCATTTTATGCAACATGAAGTTGTCACTTTCATTGGTTTTCTACCAACATCAAAACACAAACCTTTAAATATCTCAGAACGAATAATGGATAAGAATGGATTATCTCATGGTCTACTGAGTCTGCTTGGAAGTTATTTTAGAGACAGACAGCAGTTTGTATCCTATGGCTTTTATCGATCACACAGCTTTTATATGTATTCGGGAGATCCGCAGGGCTCTAACCTTGGACCATTGCTGTTCTCGTTGTTCATAAATGACATGACATATCTGATGTTATAAATCATGCTATGTTTTTGTTGTTCGCTGACGACTTAAAGCTTTTCTTGGATGTAGTTACCCTGGACGACTGCAGACTTCTCCAGTCGGATATTAATAATATATCTGACTAGGGTGCGCGTAACAAACTGATATTTAATATTGCTAAGTGTAGCGTCTTATCGTATACTCGTAATTATAAGATGGTATACCATAGGTACAGTATGAATGGTATTGGCATCCCGCGAGTATCATCCATCAGAGACCTTGGCATATTCTTTGAAAGCAAGCTAACGTTTCATGCTCACATTGAAGCTGTGTGTGAAAGGGCACTGAAGATGTTAGGATTTGTTCTGCGTAGTGCCAGGACTTTCTCGAGCACTAACGTACTGGTCGTACTGTACAATTCATTGGTTCGTAGCATACTTGAGAGCGGATCTATTATTTGGGCTCCCCACGAGTATAAATATGGCCTCATGTTAGAGAGAGTTCAGAAGAAATTTTTGAGGTTTCTTTACATGAGGATGTATGGATATTATCCGTGGCTGTACCCATCTAACTTTATACGGGGTATGTTGGGATACAATGAGTTGAAAACTAGAAGAGATGTGTGCTTGAGTATGCATTTCTTTCGCCTAGTGCGCGGCGTGTTCAGAAATCCTGATATTTTGTTTAAAATTGGTCTGTTTGTCCCTGACAATTATTTAAGGATAAGGAGGCACAGATTGTTTGTTCTTCCTAGAGGTAATACTAACCTGCCAGGGACTATGCCTCCTGGGAGAGTGATCAGACTGTTCAACGATATCGCCTCGAATATTGATATATTCCACGAATTTATTTATCAAAGTAATTTCGTGGAGTCTTCTGTTTAGCGGGCTCCGGGACTTTTTAAATGATTGTATTATTATTGTGTTGAATTAAATATTAAAGTTATTTGTAATGTTTCTAAAAGAAAATAAATTGAAATTGAAATTTAAAAAAAAAAAAAAAAAGCATGACTTATGCCACTTTCATAAACATGGGCACATATATTGGGACGAAATATTTTCATTTTATTATGTTATTTTGTATATTTTTTGTATAAAATAATATAACAGATTGTTTTTATGTTACATTTTAGGAGAGATTTTTCCTTAGATTTTTAAATCCTCCGGTCTTGAAGTAATAATGATCGTCTCCATTTTCTTCTAGGTCCAGCGACCGCCCAGTGTTCCTACCAAAACTGACTATCCTCCCCCCGCCCACAGCCGCCTGCTGGCCCAGAAGCCGGCGGACAAACCGCCCGGTCACGTGAGCCTGCCCAAGGCCGAGCCCAACTTTAACCTCTACAATAACTATGCCGGCTACCACCACCCCGCCCACCCGCAGCACCCCGCGCACCCGCCACACCCACAGCACCCTCAACACCCTCAACATCCCCAGCACCCTGGCTTCCTGCCGCACGACAAGCACAAGCCCGGCAAGGCGCAGGACTCGGGGCTGCCTACGCCACCGCCGCTGCTCAGCGAGCTCAAGAACTCGGTCATCGTCAAGCACCAGGGGGACGCCAAGGTGCCGCACCACCTCGAAGCCAAAGTCCATCCGTCGCACTCGCCCAAGCTGCGTGGCGGGGAGATGCCCCAACACTACCTCCAAGTTCCTCAGCAGCCCGCGGGCTACCGCTCCGCGCCATCCGCGCAGCAACCGCCCCAGCGCGGCCGCCCGCATCACGCGCCGCCGCCCTCGAGGCCCAACCCGCATCATCAGCTGCAGCAGCAACAACACCAACTGCAACAGCAGCAACATCACCAACTGCAACAACAGCAACAACAGCAGCAACAGCAGCAACAGCAGCAACAGCAGCAGCAGCAACATGTGCGGCCAGACCCTTACAATCGTATGCCCGCTGGCTATCCCTACCAGCAACCGCCACCCTCAGTGCTCAGTAAACCCAAGGTGTCCAGCCCGGCTCCGCCGCACATCTACGGCAAGCCTAATGCCGGGATCACCAGCGGCATCCCGGTCTGCCGCGCCCAGGAGCCCCAGCCCGCGGTCAGCGCCATTCCGCTCACCTCCAAGGCGAGTCCCGTCCCCTCCCTGTATGGTGCTCAGCGGCCCCCGCCCGCGCATTCTCGCGGTGAGCAGCGCCCCCTGCCGCACCCGGCCGTGTCGCCGCCCTCCGCGCATCTGCTCTCGTACCAGACGCAGCCTCTCGACCTCGGCATCTCGGCCGACAGGGAGGATGCCGACCGTTCGCCCAAGAGACGCGGCACTCCCATCCAGAGCTTGTCGGACGTGTCCGGGGCGGAGAGCAAGAAGCGCCGCACGGACTCTGGCGGATCCCCGTTCCACGTGGAGTTCGTTCCGTACCCTCAGCCGCTCGCGAACAGCGTGTCGCCCTTGCTGTCCCGCGTGAGCGAGCCGACGCCTCTGATCGCGAGTGCCGCGACCACCATCACCACGATGGTCAATACTGCCGCTTACTGCACGTCGCCGGCACCTCGCGCGGTCACGGACTCGCCGGTCAGAATACCATCGGCGGATGGAGCCGTCCGTCCGCCGAGCGTCCCGCGGGTCGTCGAGAAGACGACCGAGACCGAGGTCATCAGCGCCCAAGTTCTGCCGACTCCGACGCCCTGCCTCTCCCCCTCTCCCTCCCCGGTAACGGTACAGCCGGTGCCTTCTCCCGCGACGCCCGCTCTGCCGGCCACCCCGGTGAAGGTGGCCTCTCCGGCTCCCGCTCCCTCTGGCAGCCCCAAGGAGAGTGGCGCCCCCGTGCGCCACCTCGGCAAGAAGGCCTAGCTGCAGCGCCACGAGACGGCCCCCGAGGGAGAGCGAGAGACCGCCCCGCTGCCCGGAGCTGCGGCCGTGTTGCTGCCCCTCATCACGCGGACTCCGGAGCCGCTCTCCCTTCACAGCGTCGGCTCCATGGCGGTGAACAGCATCATCCGAAGCAAACCGGCCAAAGGGTCGCGGAAGCCGGTCGTCAAAGAAGTCAACGGCCACGGAGACGCCGACTCGAGAAAACAGGAAGACAGCTCCAGTTCCGACCAGGAGCGAGGCGTCAAGACTCCCCTCAAGAGAAAACCCCCTAAGGTTAAGAGAAAAAAGGGCGCCGGCGCCCGGAAAGCCGCGGCGGAAGAAAAGAAGAAGAAGATAGCTGCGGTCAGTGAGAGTGGAAGTGACAGTGACAAGGAGAGCAACAGTGATAAAGACTCTGATTCCGGCGCCAGCCTGAACCACCTGACGGCCGCCAAGCGGTCGGCCAACGGTGGCGGCGGCGCCGTCAACTCTAAAGAGAGCAAAGACAAGGAGCCCAGGAAGCGCGGCCGCAGACCGAAGTCCTCCAAGGGCGGCGACAAGGGCGGCGGGGACGACGAGCCCTCGCGCAGCAAGAAGTCGCGCGAGGAGCCGCCGCCGCCGCCCTTCCGCAAGCCGCCGGCCGCCAAGCTGCGGCGCAGCGGCGAGTCCTTCCTGCAGGACGGCGCCTGCTGCGACGTGGCGCCGCGCCTGGCTAAGTGCCGCGAGTGCCGCTGGACGCCGCACCAGCGCTCCAAAAACATGCCCAACATCTTCTGTCGCTTCTACGCTTTCCGGCGGCTGCGCTACACCAAGAACGGGCAGCTGGCGATCGCTGGCTTCTCTGACCCCAACAAGGATCCTTCAGAGGTAAACACATCTTGCAATTCAAATTAAAAAATACCATGCAATATATAATATATATATCAATATCAAATTTTATATGCATCAGTTCATTCAGAAAAAATAGCGGCAGAAGCGAATGTGAATGAACCACTACTAGCCTTGGAACCAACCTTTGCTCTTATTCATTACCCTCGACCTTCTGCCTGTGTATTGGAAAAAAATATTCTAATAAAAATTTAAAAATCCAGGTATAATATATACATTTAGATATGATGACTTTTGTGTATGTTTTATGGGCAATATGATAATAATTTTGCATGCTGCTAAAATTGAGCAAAAATTATTTATTTCCTGAAATTAAACTCTGGTTTTGGTTCCTTACATAAAAAGCAAACACTCACGAGAAAAAAAAATATCAATGTATATATACTTAATAGTATATGTTGATTGTATACAATAAATATTTATACCCGAAAATTCATATTAGTTTTCTTCACTTTTGTTATTGGGTAAAAAAATTTTTTTTGTAAAAATAGTTAATTAAGTCATAAAATAATGTGAAAAATAATTTATGTATTTAACCATCAAACTATGTCAATAGGAAAAATACCTTCCTACAGTTAAGCACCAGTCTAATGATATTACAATACATTTGCAGCAGTTAATGTGTTGAGATTTATAATTTTAATAAAATATATCTCGCAAATATATTTAACCCATGGATATTACTGCAAGGAAGAAATTCTTTTTGCATATTCAGAAGCTCCATCTCCTTGGGAAACTTGTTTAACTCTTTAATGGTGGGAACAAATCAAAGGTAAACCTCCCCTAAGGTCGGGGCCGATTTGCGAAATAATGTGCTAAAACAATGCATTTCATTGATTGACGTTAACTTTAAAATCTATGTACACCGATTTTGATAAAAATTTGAATATTATATGTTACGAATAAGGAAAATATATCCATTAAAAAAAAAACATTATTTTTTATTGATATTTAATAAAAATATAAATATGAAATGAAATCCGCATTTGTTGGGTTAAAAGTTACTTATTACTAGAGAACCGTATTTGAAGCATCTATTTTTTTCAAAATTAGCACTATAGAGCATTTAAAAACATGGATTTTAGTTTCTATTTTAGCATCTATTTTAGCATCTATTTTTTATGACACAAATATCAAATAATTGTCAATTATACTAAGTTTTACCATTTTCTTATTAACATATTGACAAATATACATAAATATTAAAAATAATCATTAAATGTACTAACACATAAATCAAAATAATACCAAAAAAGGGCAATCATCAAAATATAAATTCAATTATTAAAATTTTCAGGAATGAACTCTAACAGTCACCAAGTTCATTTATAGGAAATTTGAGAAGAAACCGATAACGGAGAGTTCAATTAAGTTTTCTGTCTTCTTCTTCTTTTTAGTCTCCATAATATAAATAAAAAAGGGTTAAAATGTACACTATTGAATTTTATCTTACAAACAATAATATCTAACTAATATTTCTTAAAATTAATCATGGAGCATGTTTCAATGGATGCATTTTTTAGATTAGTGCGCCAATCAGTTACTGTTAAATAAGATTTGCTGAAGAACCTTTCAACATCAAAACTATTTACTGGACCCAAATTGATTTGATAGCAGTACAACTAAAATTTTCATTCCTAACTTTTGTGGCCAATAAAACATGTAAAATATCTGGTTTTAAATCATATCCTTCTATACATTGAGATTCTGATAATAAATTAAATATGGCAAGTTCTTGTTTAACATTAATGGTACATTTTGAACTGCTACTGATGGATTAAAAAGTTCACTCAAAGTCTCGTAATATAAATTGGTCTCATTTATCACTAAATACGACTCAAGTTTAAGTTTTTATTAGCAGTTTCAGTTAAATAAAATTCCAGTTCCTATTTTATTGTTTCACAAGTGAATGAAATTATTTGTATTGTTTCAACAGAAAAAACTCCATCATTATGATTTTGTAGGCTCCGTTTTAAGTTGTCAATTTCCTCCCATAATAAATATGCGAAAATATATGTATGGGCAATGTTATCAGTGTAAAAGTATTGCCATAGGCGATGTAATGCGTATCCATATAAGATAGGTATGTAAAAATCAGTCATTTTATATTTATGAAGTCGAAATTAATTCCATAAATGGCCGGCGTTCATAGCTCAATGGTAAAGCATTTGCTTTGCAAGCCAAAGGTCGTGGGTTCGATCCCCGACGGAGATTAAAAAAAATGGATTTTTAATCGATTTCTGAGCTCTAAAATACCCCGGTTGGTGTGAATTTGATCCATCACCCGTAAAATGTCAGTCTTAGCCTATCAATTAAAACTGGTGGTATATGAAAGTCGTCCCGTGGAGACCACCCATTCATAGTAGATTCCTGTAATAATAAAGGATGATGCGTGAATCTCGGGCTGTAGTCTATGACGTTGGCGCATCAACACTCCACATGCAGCGTTTAGCCATATACACCATGGTAAGCGTCATAGAATTCCACAGATGAGACTTCAAAAAATTACTATCACCATCTGTCGGTATTCCCCTGTATGTGTTCACATAAAAAAAAAAATCTAGCAATTTGGGATTTTAGCATCTATTTGCATTTTCTATGAAATTCGCATTGATTAGCATCTATTCCGAATTTTAGCATCTATTTCGCATCTATTTCAAAATGCTAAAAATACGGGTCTACTTATTATCCACTAATTAAAAGACTATAAGAATTCCGATAAGGAAAAGCAGCACTGAATATTTTTTGTTATTTTTTGTGGCAAGGGGTCTGTCAAGTACAAATATATATTTCGCTCTCTCACACACAACCTACTATCCAGCAAAAAATGTACACATACATACTTGTATTATGTGTACATTTTATACACGCAAATATTGCACCAAAAATATCTGTCTTTATCTAGCAATATGTACTTATAGAACTAAAATTCATTAAAGAGTTAGCATTAATTATATCACATTTTAGAATATATCAGTAATGATCATTGGTATTTGTGTTTACAGGAGGATAAGAAGCTCTGGCTGCAATCATCTGGCGAGCTGAAACTTGACATTGTGATGAGCTGGTTCCTGCTGCAGCAGGTCGGGGACCAGTTCTGCAAGCTGCTGCAGCTGGAGTGTGACGCCAAGAAACAGAGCCTCAATGAAGGTGACAAACTGACAATTATATATCACAACAGGATTTCCCAAAAATTTTATTCAGCGGGAAAAAAAAAATTGTTTTTTTTAGGACTTAAATTTGTAGAGTGAATTTGTTTTTCTTCAAACTCCAGTTTTACCATTTTTCACGGAATATAGCTTTATTTTTTAGCAAACGTGATGTATTCTCATGCAAATGTTTAGAGACCCGTATTTTTAGCATCTATTTTATCATTTCGGAAAATTTATAAGTTGATTTTAGTATCTGTTTAGCATCTATTTTAATAATTCCAGTATGTTTTTTACAACAATTCATTACTATTTTAAATAAATAAATTGTGAAAATGTAGTGGTATTATCAATTATTTGTATATTATAATAATATACGCTAAAATGTAGTGGTATTATCAATTATTTGTATATTATAATAATATACGCTAAAATGTAGTGGTAATATCAATTATTTGTATGTTATAATAATATATGCTAAAATCAAAATTTGAATGCTCAAAAAACGGTAAAATGAAAACTTTAAATGTTCCAAAACACTAAAAAGGAAAAAAATGATGCTAAAAATGAGGGTCTCTTAACACATTTGTATCGCGCTCGGCTGATACTCTAATACGGGCGATAAATCCATGTCGCGCATAAAAAAAATGTTTCTACATATAAATGCCATAACTTTTAAAATATCCAACATAACTACATATTTTTTTCAATATGATACTCAACAATTATAGGAACACCAGCAAATTCATCAAAAAGTTGTAGAATATCTAACAATAATTTTAAATTATGTCCACAACTTGAAAATACACATTAAAACTTTTAAGGGTACGTTTTTTAGAGTTATAAATATTTTTTAAGACTTAGAGTATGATATTCATGGTAATAATAACCCTTATAAAGGATATTATCACAAAAAATATACATAAAATACTAGTGATTATACAATAAAATTAAAAATATATGTTGATTTTACAAAATAAACAAACATTATTTATTCTAAAAATTGAAACGAGTTTGTAGTGACCCTGTGTCTTAAATATGGATTTACTTTTGTAAAATTGATAATGTCGAACCTTATAAGTAAGAAAAAGTCAAATGCTTGTAGAAAAAAACAAGTATAATTACCCTACCCGACTTTAAAGATCAGAGTGCATAAAAGGTAAAAATACCCTTCCTTTAATTAACCGTCAGTCGAGGTAACGGGTATTAATATCTTTCCCGATGCGAATGTGTTAAGATAGGTATGCAAAACATATAATTTTTATTTATAAATTAATAATAGATATAAAACATAAAAATGTGTAATTAATGGTGATAATTGCATCCTTTTGTATATTTTATGAAATTCACATTTATTAGGATTTATTCTGAATTTGAGCATCTATTGCAAAATGCAAAAAATATTGATCTCTAATGATAAGATCTATAATGTTTAAAGTTATTTGATAATCTGTAGTGGTGTGTAGGTTCTTTCTGTGCTGCGCCTGGTGGTTCATAGTCTACCCGGTTGTAGGTTTTAAATTACAATCCTTTTTATAAATAGATCTTTTTCTTATATGAGCGCACAATTATTTAATGAATGTTTTTGCATTGGGTGACGTCTTGTATTTGTTGTTCTCAGACACGACGATAGCTTGGAAGCGCGTGGTGCAGGGCGTGCGGGAGATGTGCGACATGTGCGAGACCACGCTCTTCAACTTCCACTGGGCCTGCGGCAAGTGCGGCTTCGTGGTCTGCCTCGACTGCTATAAGGTGTGTACAACTTTGTGTGAATGGTTTATATTGTTACTAAAATGAACCTCACATTATAGAATTAAACTTAATCTATAAAATGTACAATCTACAAACCAATAACAATATAAGGTGGCCTCAGATACAGCAAAGAAATTGTAATAAAAAAATATTGTAAATTTGAGTTGTAAATGTAAGTAATCTAAAGAACATTAAGGTTATCAACTGACAATACTTGGTGAAACTGCATAATTATAATTTTAAATTAATTTAAAGACCATCTACAATAATTATTGAACCTTTGCTGTAATTTTTTTAGAATTATTATTGTTTACACTAAATCAGCGGTCGGGAACCGAAGTAAATTACCCTAAATGGAGGTAAAAATTAAAATTTTGGGGGGTAATAAGTATTTTTTTCTAATTAGACATTTTTTAAACACAATAGTATTTTTACAAAAGAAAAGTTGATTTGGCAGAGAGAGGTAATTCTTAAATTTGGCAGAGAGAGGTAATTCTTAAAATTTGGCAGAGAGAGGTAATTCTTAAAATTTGGCAGAGAGAGGTAATTCTTAAAATTTGGCAGAGAGATGTAATTCTTAAAATTTGATCCAATACTGAAGCTTGTATTTAATTTGTGTGTAAATTTATCCATTTTTGGTTATCAAAAGCTGCAAAGGCTTTCAGAATTGGACATTTAAATGCTTGAGACTGTATTTTAGTTACTCTTTCATAAAAAAAAACCCCAATTTTGAAGTTATGGCATCAATCACAAAGCTGCATCATTTCTCCAAAACCTGAAGGGGGAGTTTTCAATTAAATTTTCTTTGTTCCGATACTATAAATTTATTTTGTTTGTCTATTACATACTTATTATTTTACTTTATTTTCTGTGCAATTTAATGCAATAAAATATATTTAATTTACATGGATTGTCTCTTTTTCAAAATGAGTGGTAATATTGACTTGCGCAAAAATATGTTGAGAGTAATGGTTAAAATAGTTCCCCGACAAAAATGAATGATATATGTCGCTTGGGGTCAGGGACTGTCGACTGAAAAATGGTGTTACAGAGCGGCAGGGCGGACTTTCGGCCGAGGCGTGGCGAGTACGGCTGGCTGACCTGCACCTCGCGGGCGCCGCACGAGCCAGCGCGGCTGCTGCTGGCGCAGATCGCGGCCGGGGACTCGCTGGCCCGCGCCGGCCGCAGCGTACACCGCGTGAGGGCGCTCTGGGGCATCCCACAGCTGTGCGGCTGCGAGCCCAACCCGGCGCCGCACTCCCAGGCCGTGCAGGCCTGCCGCGCCGTGCTGTGGAAGGCCGCTGACCTCAACCACAAGGTAACAACCTCAGTCACTAGTGGGCTGTTGATATTACCATCTAGTCACTCATCTTCATTAGCCTGTGTCCGTCCAATGTTGAATGTAGGTCTCCCGCACGAGTCCATCCTCTTTTATGCTCCACTCCCGCTATTCTTCTGATGCCCTCAGGCCATCTTGCAGGGGTCGGCCGACATTTCGTTTGCCAGTTCTTGGGGGCCGACAGTTTTCTTCCCATCGACCGTTGCCTCTACGACAGATACTCCCATCGCTACTTGAGTGTGCCTATTCGTTGGGTAGCCTCCACTACTCGAGTTTGGATATCCTCGTTTTGGATTCTATCTTTAAGAGACACTCCGAGCGTGGATCTCTTCATTGCACGTCGGGTGACCTTCGGTTAAACGCCTCAGTTTTTAGACATTGCTGAATTTTCGTTTCAAAATAAACTTAAGCTTTTCAAATTCTGAACTTGCGAGTCGTATACGCCTGTCAATTTCTTTTAACCTTCTAGCGGAGCTTGTTGTAAATTTTACATCAAGTTTTCTTCATGTAAATGGTGTATTTTTTATATAAATTTGAAGGAATCGCTGTCAGGTTATGAAAAATGATGAATGACTTTCTAAAATAAAAATTTACTTCAACAAAAAGCGAAACGACAGCATATCCTGAAGCTTTCTTGTGTCAGGATCCATTTCATCGTCGTCATGTAATGTGGACAGAATTATTATACATGTATTTGTCCGAGGTACCTGTGCACCTTTCCTAGGAATGACCTAAGTTCACCTGGTGGAGTCTAGAGTGGGCTCGTGCTGTGTTCCAGTAGCTGCATATGATATAATTTGAAAAGTGTCACCCAAATCACCCATTTTGGACAGATGAAATAGGATGTTTCGACTTAATAAGATGAAATAAACATCTGGCAGCAAGCTTGTAGGATTGTTGTTTTAGAATAATATGAATGAGAAATAGGTCTGTTGTAAAGTTACGAAGGATAGAAGTAATTTTTGCGAAGCGTGTGACGGGCACCTAAAATATCAATACTTAAATATTTATCAGGTCAAATAATTCAACAAAGATTTCTTGCCACTCATGATTTACTAGAATTATTAATTATATTTTTGAATTTTTTATTTGTATTTAAGCTTTTGATGTTAAATTTTCTTAATTTGTTTTTGCAGGGGGAAAATTATGACACCGACCGGGAGGTGGTTTTATTAAACGGTTCCTCTAACGGCTCCGAGTCAAGAAAAGAGTTTGTCTGGTGTCTGAATCTGCTTCAGGAAGAGCCCAAGGACAGCGGCTACTCCACCTTGAGGGAGCTGCTCATCCGACCCAGTGACGGCGGCTCCTCATTCCCCACCAACGAACCAGCCAACGCCAAAACCAACAAAGAGGTCATCGCCGACATCTTATCATTCACCGGCATCAACACTGTAGGCGATGCGGCGCCTCTGCCTGCAGAGCCGAGCCTGAAGAACTTTGTGCGCCCCCACGAGTGCACCCTACCGCCCATTACGCATAAACCCATACAGCTGTGGGCGCACCATGAGTCCAACGCTCGCTACCCGACCATCCCCCACGCCTGGCTGTGTGACGGCAAGCTGCTGCGACTGCTGGACCCCAAAAACCCGGGCAACCGCATCATGTTCCAGGTGGGTGACTTTCTGATTCTCACCTGTCTATACTAGTAATACGGATGAGCGTTATCCGGCGTCCCGGGTCATCAAATATAGAGTATTTTACCAGCGTTAACCTTGGTTTTTTTCTTTTAGGATCAATGGATTCGCGGCCAGCCGGTTATCGTTTCGGACGTTCTCGGACAGTTGGATAAAGATCTGTGGACGCCGGAGAGCTTCGCGCGAGACTTCGGAGATGAAAAGAATGATCTCATCAACTGCATCAACGGCAACATCGTGCCGAACCAACCCGTGCGCAAGTTCTGGGAGGGATTCGAAGACACAACCAAGCGGCTCAAAGACGAGAATGGAGAACACATACTGCTGAAACTCAAGGACTGGCCGCCCGGCGAAGACTTTGCCGAGCTGCTGCCCACGAGGTTCACCGACCTGATGCGCGCCCTGCCTCTGCCCGAGTACACGCAACGCACCGGGCGCCTCAACCTCGCCTCGCGCCTGCCCGACTGTTTCGTGCGGCCAGACCTTGGGCCCAAGATGTACACGGCCTACGGCTCGGCCGGCCACCCGACCCACGGCACCACCAACCTGCACCTGGGCGTGAGCGGCGCCGTGAGCGTCATGGTGTACGTCAGCGAGCCCAAGGATGGTGGCGTGCGCTCGCTCGATAGCTTCCGGGCCATCGATGACGCTGGCTGCGACATCCTGACGCGGCGCCGCGTGCGCACCGTGGGCGGCGAGCTGCCCGGCGCTGTGGCACATCTACAACCCCTACGGCCAGCGGACAAGATCCGCGACCTGCTGAACAAGACGGCCGCTGAGCGCGGCGCCCGCTGCTGCCGCACCACGACCCCATCCACGACCAGAGCTTCTACCTGGGCCCGGCGGCTGCGCGACCGCCTCTACAAGGACTACCGGCGTGGAGGGCTACAGCGGTGGTGCAGTGCCTCGGGGACGCCCGTGTTCATCCCGGCCGGCGCCCCGCACCAAGTGCGCAACCTGTACGACTGCATCAAGGTCGCCGAGGACTTTGTGTCTCCGGAGCACGTGTCCCACTGCTTCCACCTGACGTAGGAGTTCCGCGACCTGTCGGACACGCACACCAACCACGAGGACAAGCTGCAGATCAAGAACATCATCTACCACGCCGTGAAGGACTCCCTGCACTGCCTGGCCGGCGCGGCCGCCGGGCTGCCCGAGGTGGAGTCCGAGGAGCTGGAGTGAGGCGGCTAGTGATTCACAGTGAAACGGACTGGCTCATGATAATAAATTGACTTATCGGCTTGTGATATCGTTTTGGAAATTTCTAATTGTAGGACGTTACGAATAAATAAAAACGACTAAGTAGGTGTAAGTTGCGGCGAGTCTCCGGCCGCCCAGTCTCGGAACCAAGTTCCCCCCGCCCCCCGCCCTCCGGACCTTCATGCCTCATTGTGATAATTCTGCTAACTGCTGAGGAGCGGCGCCGGCAGAGATTCAGATAAACGATTCCTTTTGTTATCCTATGTAAATATTTTCTTAGTCTTGTAATATACCTGTACGGATGGATGGGGACGTTATCGGTCCCCAGGTGTTAGTGTATAAGTTGTACATTATGGAATGTGTTGGGATGTTAAACGCAATGCACGGTTCAACTTCCTGTCACCGATTGTCACTTAGTGTCGCTTACTGCGCGCCCCCGCGGGGGCCACTTATCATTTTGTGCTAGACGCTCCTCCGGCTCTGGACCGGAGGACAATTATATTAATGGAGAAGTATTTGTGTGGGGGATCGTTGCGGAACAAATAAAATAAATGTCTGCCCGGGCGATGTCTCTCTCGTAGACTCCCAGGTCCCGGAGTCGATGTTTTAGTGCTTAGAATCCATAGCGTTTATTCAATGGATTAATTGGCGTACCGTATTAAATCACAAAGTAACTGTAGGACATTTGTGCAAGCTCCATTTGCAGTATTCTCCGATTGTATGTTTAAAGATAATGTCTGTCCACTTTATAAACGTATGTAAGTGCTACTTCAGTTAACAAAGTGCCAATTTGACTTTTCGTATTTAAATGTTGAGTTTACCGAGAGTGAGATTTGTAACGGAAGCTCCGCACTAACAAATGATTTGCTGAATGTTCTCGACCGGCAGTCGGGGGTATTTAGATTTCTCTTGATCTCAAACGATGTGAAATATAACAATTCATGTGTGAAATGATGTTAAGATCACTATTAGTTATGGATGTAATCACCGGCCCGCCTCGCGATGTTGCCGGAGACGTCTGTTGGCGCATTTATGATGTTTGGTGTTCGCCGCGCCGAGCGACGGTTGTACATTTTAAGAAACGCTGCATATTTTTGTTGTAGATACTTTTAGTTTATTTCCTTCAGAGAATTCTGCTGTCTTTCTCTCACCTCTATTGATACAGTTATTACGTGACTCTTGATATTTCTTGCCACACCTAAGTTGGGCAAATGATTTTTTGTACTGTGTAAATGTAAGGATATAAGTTGGAATAAAAATGTTTATATTATATGTTTGTTTTATTTTGTTGGGCCTTAAATCTCTACACAGCTTTGCTGAGCAGAAGTTCAGGAGAGCACACCCGGTCAAGACCAGTGCCGCTCAGCCAGGGAGGCTGGACGCTGGATGCGGGAAACATGTGTTCGTGTGTGGGTTGGGAAGATTGCAAGTGTATATTTATCTGTTTTTGAAGAGATCCAGATTGTAGGAAGGAGGAAACACAGACGCTGGAAGAGCATTCCATAGCTTATCGGTGGTATTAAGGAAGGAACTTTGGAAACTGCCAATTATGGCCGATACACATTAACCGTGTATGGATGATTATAAACTTAGGCTACTGTCAAAAGCTATAGGTGATCAGAAATCACGTCAAGCCCTGAGCATAGAGTGTGATTAACCAGAAGAATAGGACAGACTCTTGAGATGGAGTTGATTCAAAACTGGTCCATGGAATGCATAGCGATACCTTAAAATATATTTTTCAGATCATTAACCCCTTCTTTGCAGCAAGTATTCGAGGAGATGAATTGTAGTGCTTATGCTGAGCTGAAAAGGGTTGCGGAGGACCGAGAGGAATGGAGATCGAGACGCAAGATTCTGTTGCTGCAAACCAATCCACCGGATTGATACTACGAAGAAGAACCCCTTCTACTGAAATCACGAGTGTCACTAATAGTTGGTTTTTTGGGCGTATCCAGCAACCATGAGCTACACTCGTAAAGTGACTGCGGCGTGGAGCAGACCCTGTCACACCTTCTGGAGTGTGTGCTGTGTCCGAATAGCTGCACCCAGGAATACCTGATGATGGTCGTGAGTAACGCCATCGACGTCGCACACTTCTGGGCAGACAGGATCTGACCCTGTTGTTTACGGCACGATTATATATACCCGTAAACATTAGTAAATTCTGATACACAATATTTTTATGTATAGTAATAATTATGAAATCATAAAAAACGTAATTTAATTGCAACATAAAGCTCTGTCTCTTGCTTCCTCATTCTATGTCAGCTCCACCTCCCTTAGTTCCACCGAGTACATTTTGTATATAGTTTTCGACATTCTAGGATGGCGAGATTCCGGGGGCTCGGAACAAAAGGCAGCCTTAGTTAATGCTCTCCTGCGGCATTTGTAGGACATGTTCCAGCCAAAAAAAAAACATTTTATAATTTTCAATTTAAGATTTTTGCTGCTGTAGTTGCGGCTGCTATAATCATCTAAAAAAACATTGAAATACACTAAACAGATATTCAATAATAATTATTTTGTATAGTCCATCCAATATAGGAAGAACCCTATGACACATTTATTGCCCTGTGCTAAATATCGTCCGATATAACGTTGTAAAAACGTTCGCTACCTATACTAATTTTATCAACATAAACAAAAGCCTCTCTTCTTATATATAATAAGTTATTTAGGTAAATATATCACAATAAAAACCAAATAATAAAAAATGTATGCATATTGTTACAAATTAGAAAAAATACGGCAATTTGCAACTATAATGCTATAATATCTGACGCACGTAGAAGGCCATGTCACATTACCAGAAACCAGTGTTGAGGTATAAATAATCGGATTTTCGATTGTTTTTGTAAATACCTACTAAAATTAAATATTAGAATTATTATCAATTATAAGTGAATATTAACAGGTTTTAAGAGACATGTAAAACAAACTATAAATAATAATATTAGTAATATGAAAATTATGAAGAAAAGCAAGTGTAGAGATAAATATTAGCACATAACCTTAAAAACACATATTTTAGTCGGAATCCGATAAAGCAGTACATTCTAAATTGTCTTCGTCACTATCGGAATCAGAACTACAACTTTCACACACATTTATAATCAGGTTATGTTCACTTAAATTGTCAAAGCGTACATCGCGATCCCATTTTATTGTTTGCCGTAGTAGGAACTTTGTTGATTTGGACAGAATGGTACGAAGCGTTGTCCATTACTATGGCGTGAAGCTCATGGAATAAGGTCATAAACCATTGTCTGAAATTATCAAAATTCGTCTCTTCGTGATATGCTGTCGTTTTAACTGACTTAAACGCCAGAAGACAATTGGGCACAAAACCTTTTGACATTCCGGCATGACAGATAATGAGGCGCTGGCCTTTTCCTTCAGGAGTTTTCGTCCTGGATTTAGCCGTGTCGTCTGTCCATATTTTACGAACAGTATGATTAGCATTGAGCCAAGTTTCGTCGAGAAAAACGACTTTCTCCCAATTCCTAATGCTCTTCATTTGCCTCAAAAAATCGCATCTTTTCAGGGAAATATCCGTGCGCTCCATTATAAACTTTCTATTTTCACATTTTTTATATTTGAAGCCAATGTTTTTCAATACCTTACTAAGAGACGTCGCACTGCCTTGAAATAATCCGACTGACTTTAGAGAACCTACCAGTTTAAGAAATTTCGTTGCGGTCGTATGCATACACGTGATTCCGAATTGCTGCCAAATCAAAGCTATCGGGTTTTGTTATTGAGCATTTCTTCTGTCGTTTCTTATTTGGTGTTCATAATTTTTTCTCTTCTAATGAAGATTCACCGTATTTCTCCTCTGTGATCCGAGACACTGTAGATTTACTGATTCCTAGGGAATCTCGAATGTTTTCAACAGGCAGCAATGGTCCACCATTTTGTTTTTCTGGATGAAAATAATCACGCAAGCGTACGACAAATTCACCTGATTCACTGCTGAGAATAGTTCTTTTCTGTCTCTTCGGCATTGTAAAAACACAAAATATGATTCAATGAAACAACTTTAACAATACTAACAATACATATAATAATTACAACAACAAAAAACACGAATCGATCGAAGAACAACACGCTACTTAAAGTCAAACATTTGTACTGATCCGCCGAAGCCGCCATGCGGAAATAGAGATGTTTAATAATTCAGTTCGATTTTTTCGAAGAAGAAGAGAAAAAAAATCGAACTAATCGAAATAAATATTTTTGCCCCATCCCTTTTACAAGAGGCAATAAATGTGTCATAGGGTTCTTCGTATATTGGATGGACTATATAACCTTTCCTTTGTGGTGCTAAAATAAAAACAAGGTTCAGGTGTTGGGAAGTCAGTACACAATAAAAAATCAGCAATTTTAAATCGGAAAAATAAGAACATTCAGAGTTAATCCCCTTTTATAATTGAAGTAAAAAATTATAATAATTGAGCTTTATTGGCTGAAAACATTGAAAACCGCTAATTAAATTACGCTCACGGAACGGGCATACGTCCACTCTGGTTTGAAGCTCGAAAGCAACTGCCGTTAGTCATGGTAATTAGGCCGGAGTGGCCCACTCCAACTCTCTTCCTTCACAGTGAAGTATGAAAGAGTGAGATGCGAATATAGTGTTGCGCTTTCCGCACATCTTCGAGACCCAAGGTTGAGGCACTTACAGTGATCAGCAGCTTTCCGATGTTCACAAAATACCTATAGGATATATAGACAAAAAGTTAGAAAGAACATAAACATAACAAGAGACATGACAGACACATAAATTGTAACACATTTACACACAGGGAAAGACACTAATAAATTAAATAAATTTACTACTTGTGGACTAAACCATTGGTGATATCACATTATTCACACATATTCCTATTGAATAAACCCCCAATCTGTTGATCAGAAGGTTTTTGTGTCGTTTTGTGGATCTATAGAATTTTTTTGTTAGATTGAGGAAGTGTAGGGTCTGAATTTTATGGCATGCGCGTGTTAGGCATTTGAGATTTATGCGGGGAGGGGTATTGTACATAATTTTTAAACATTTATTTAGAAGTACTTGTAATTTTTTGAAGTTAGTCATGCAGTTGTTAATCCAGGAAGGAGCGGCGTAGGAGATGGTGGGTTTTACAAGTGAGTTATATATAATGGATTTGTTTTTAAGTGATAAAGGGCTTCTTCTACTGAATAACTGTGATAACGCTCCTAGAGCAGTAAGTCCTTTGCATCTCGCTGCTTGAGTTTGATTTATTATATTTATAGAGATACTGATGGTTATTAGAAGCAATGTGTAGAAGTTACACATCACAGGGAAGGAAAGGTTAAAAGAAATTATTCTAAAAATTAAACAGTCTTGCAAAAAATAATATTAAAATAAAATGAGGTTAATATGGTTGCCAGATATGAAAATATGCATTTTGGTGTCATTAAATGGTAAGAAAATTATTTTCTTTATTGGCCAAATTTCAATGTCCCAAGGAGAAGGCCAATCCATTATTGCAGTACGTAACTTTAACTTATTTTTTCAACGAAATACAAATAATTAATTTTTTAATTTTTATTAGAATATTATTTTATTATTTCAATATTCTAATCTACTTTTATAGATCATTGACTACATTACAATATTATTATTACTTAAATATACATATACTAAACACTTGGATTGACGCGTTGAAAAAAGAATTTTATGATAGAATAATAATAAAAATAAACATACTTTGAATATATACTATGGCGACATCTGTCGTACGATAATAACAATGATATAAATACTAGTTTCATCGCAAGTTAGTCTGGGCATAGCAATGGCGCGATTCGCCGAGCGGTATGAATACCTGGGCATAGTTGGTTCCCAAGGTCCGCGGTTCGCATCCCGCTTCTGCCGTTATTTTTGTGCTTGGATTGACGCGTTGAAAAAAGAATTTTATGTTTAGTATATGTATATTTAAGTAGAAATACAAATATTTTTATTTTCTTATACAGTCGATTCTGCTTAAATGGGACACCGCTTAATTGGGACAGCCGCTTATTTGGGACAAATCTCAAAGAACAGAAACCAAACCAAGAAACCTATAGTAAATTTATATGTTTATTTGGGACAACATTCCGCTTAATTGGGACGGTAAATTTAAGATCACAGCACATATTATTGTACACATATTCTCAAGAAAAAATATGTACAAAGAATTTGATATGATGCGTTGTCTCGACTTTGTAGAAGTGTAATGTTACAAAAACAAAAGACCGACTACACTAGACTCATTTTTGCATTAAATTAAATTGTATGTACCTACCCATTTATTATTTTAATTAGGTTTTTTTTCTTATATTACATATTTGTAACTTATATGATAATTCATATTACCTATATGTAATTTACAGTTTCCAAGAGTTTATAAAATAAAATTATTGAAAAAAAAATGCATTGTTTAATTTGATGTGTATTACTGGTAAATGGCCTTAGTTGCCAAAATCAAATAAATTAATTAAAAAATAGAGAAATTCGTTTAATTGGGAGAGCCGCTTAATTGGGACAAAATACCCAAGTCCCGATGTGTCCCAATTAAGCGGAATTGACTGTACTCCTATATACATTTTGGGCCTATATCAATTTGAATACACATTTCAAGTGATGTGCATTCAAGTTATGGACAAAGTGCAGCTAGTTAATATATTTCAGATGCCTTTTATTTCATTGTTATACAATAAGGCAATCTTCTGCATTCAAGACAATTGAGAAATTACAGCATTGACTCTATGACGGCTTGGAATATTTCTCCCAACGCCGCAATGTAAGGACGTAAAGTAAAAAGATTTATTTTATCAAGATAAAATGTAAACCTCGATTGTAATGAGTATTAAGTTTGTAGACATTTTATATAAATTTGTGAAAATCAATAATTTGTTGATATGAATCGAATGTCGCAATCTAGTATCAAAAAAAAAACAACATTCATATACTAAGCGAGGTGAACTTTTGTATCTTTAAATATTTCTGCATGGAATTTTAAAGATGTCTCATTCCGTTATGAAGTCATCATATGAAAGAGTAAGCATACATAATGTTCCTGCAAGAAAAAAAAAAGAAAAAAAGAATCCTCCTTTCCTTTAAAATAAAATAATTATCATAATTTTTTTTATAGAACTCATGTCATAATTTCCCGAGAATTAATTTCTCATCTCTCCCCAAGGTATTGCGATTTCATATTTTATTTTAAAGTGCCATTGATATTTTAAAAGTAATTATTAATTTCAAACATACATTGATATCAAATATCATATGTGTGATGTTGGCTCATTAACCTTTACCCTGCCATTTACGCGCATAGATGTACAAGCAATCCGTGCCTTAACTGCCATTTACGTGCATAGACGTAAATCGCTAGTATGAATGTTTCGAATTGTACTGAAATAGCTTGGCGTGTCATAGTTGACAGAGTATATTACTTAGGCAGGAAAAGGGTTAAAATACTGATAAGATTAAAATTTGCAGCCAAATTTAAATTTAGTTTTCGAATATTGTTTTATTTTTTCATTTACAGAATTGCATTATCAATATTGACCAGTGTTAAAACAATACCTTTTAGGTTTATTATTGCATTACGTATATGTATCTTAGTTGTTCATGATTGAAAAAGGCATGGAGGAACTTTTTTTAGCAGCTCAAAATTTAATTTTGAATAATATTTAATTTGAGAACCGAGTGAAAATACGATAATAAATTGTATAGTAAACACAACCACTAAGGCTTATCAACGAAATTACTCCCAGTGTTGCCAAATTAAACTGGATCAAAGCTTTTGTAATGTCACTCGAGTCGTTGCTAAGAACGCTACTCATACATAACCTTAAA
The DNA here is from genome assembly GCA_022606575.1 of Glossosoma conforme. Classification (NCBI taxonomy): domain Eukaryota; kingdom Metazoa; phylum Arthropoda; class Insecta; order Trichoptera; family Glossosomatidae; genus Glossosoma; species Glossosoma conforme. The sequence continues at coordinate 3,263,973 of JAGTXR010000035.1, read as the reverse complement.
GTGTCATTGATATTATTGTAATCATGTCAGAATACAGCGCAGTTAAGAGAGGAAAACTTGTATTAAAAGGGCACGAATCAAAGTAAGTTAACAATGTCAAAATAACATTGTCGTATTAATAATACTTGCACCGGATAAAACGCTGAGAAAAAAGTATTTTGCCAATTCGTAAGAGCATTCTAGGTGATCTTTTACGAAGCATTCCATTATTTTTTAAGTATAATATTGTGAGTTGTAGCTTTTAAAAACTATATTAAGTTATATGCAATATACAAAGTTAATGCCTGGCATAGAATTCGTATGAAATATTTGTTTTAGGCTCTTTAAAAATGCTGAAACATTTGGTGATGTTATTGAAATTAGAAAAAAAACGAAAAGTATTTGAAATAATATTTGTTATTTTTTGCTTATAAATAAAATCTTATGAAAAAGTAACACTAGAAAGAGGTATCCCAATATACAAATAATGCAATAGTTCTGGTTTCTTGCTCCGTCGCAGGTAATGTATGAGCGAGACATCCCGCTACTGCCATAAATAACTTTTGTTTTCTCTGTGAGGCGGATGCCTGTGCAGAAATGTATGCGTCTCGCTTTTCTGCGCACGAAAAGGATATCACACTACTATTAACCTTTAAGCGCCCAGTGGTTTCCTTACGGGACCGCTGATTTGCGTCATTCAATACCCTACGGTCCCATGCAGGAGTGCTTATGGTTCATTTCACGATCGGATTACATTAATTTGTAATAATAGTATTTAGGTAAGTTCATGGAAGAATCTATTGTGCGACAAAACATTACAAACATTGGCCTGCTAGGGCATTGAATGACGCAAATTTGCTGCCCCGTATGGGACCACTGGGCGTTTAAAGGTTAATGATCATCAACCTGTGTCCGTCCAATGTTGAACGTAAGTCTCCCTTATAAGTCTTCATCCTTTTCGATCCTCCGCCTTCCGCATCCAGGTCACTCCCGCTATTCTTCTGATGTCCTCAGTCCATCTTGCAAGGGGTCGGCCAACACTTCGTTGGGCTAGTTCTTGGGTGTCACTCTAACACTTTTCTTTTCCATTGACCGTCGTCTCTTTGATGTCTTGCCCATTGTGCTACTATAGTGTTTGTTATTAGCCTGATGCAAATGATATGACTTACTAAAGAATCACTATCCTTCACTTTCCAGATTTCTGTCGAGTAAAGATGTTGAATGATTTTCAGGTCCAAGAAGCGAAAGCATAAAAAGTCAGATAAGAAGGAGAAGGAGGTGGTGGTGCGCCCCGAGGAAGCCGATGCCGCTCTGCACGGGGGCTGGTGGACGGCTGCTCGTCTGCAGGAAGTGACCGGGAATGTGGCGCTGCAGTTTGGGCGAGCATACGTCTGTGCGCTAGACAACGGACTGTTGGCTTTGGGGCCGCCTAGAGACAAGGAAGGACCAGCTCCTGAAGAGGTAACTCTCTCGTAAACATTCTCGCATAATACATTTTCCCTCATTGGACTGTTCATTTTATATAATCCCGGCAAACACCCATAAGAAACAATGTTAACCCTTTTGCATCGGTTGTCGGCATATGCCGCCTAAGTTGACATCAGTTGACGTGATATATCGTTTTGCTACTTTCAGTACTCATTGTGACATCTACGGTAGAAAATTGGAAGTGCAGTCATTCTCTTTATCAACCTACATGTATTCTTTACAGGAACCTGTAAAGCATGTAAATAAATATCGTTAGGTTTCGTCACAGGAGCTATTTTTCTGTAAACCACATGTGTCAATACCACCACATGTATGGAGTTACATAATGAACGTTTGTTAAATATAATAGTTTTTTATGCATCATCTGATAGCTAAAGGATACAAGAACCAATGTAATATATGAAAATAGGTCAGATAAGTACATTTATGCTTCAAAAACTAGTTTTAAGCAAAAAAAATGGTTTGAAAAATTCACAACGTATTGACAGTATAATTTGTATTCCACCGAGCCGTAACCAAAGGGTTAAATAATCCCAAATTAACTGTACCACAATTTATCAATCTCCTCGATCCATCATCTAAATATTATGGTCCCGTCAAAAATATTATCCTGATTGACTTTGGTTGCACATTCTCTGTACATATTTGTAAAAAAACATGTGTAATGAGCACATTTGATACTCAAAATGTAGCCAGCTTGCATCACGCCAGCAACATGTGCTATATAAATTATTGGCCTTAATAAAATAAATATTATTTTTCTATTTAAATATAAGCAACATTTGACATGGACCAAATATGGATGGGTTAATGAGTATAAAATTTGGATCTATCAATCTATATCGACACAAAATGATTCAAGTTTTCTCACACCCCTCCTCAATCTCAATATTTTATATATTTTTTTAAAGTTAAGAAACATTTAACACGTTTCACGCCACGTAGGTCACTGATGACCTACGCTGTTGTTAAAAAAGGGCGCCACGTAGGTCACCGGTGACCTAGGTTATTTTTTCTTCGAACAAACAGTCGTGACGCCAGCGGTTACATTTCAATAGAATTTTAACATTGAATGTGACCTATATGGCGCCTATGAGTTGAATGCATTAAAAACATTACGTGGCATTTAACGTGTAAAAACTCTGGCAAAACTACAAAATTATTATTTGTTTTATTAACCCTTTAGGTTCTAACAGCTGTGCCAGCAGGGGAGACCAAGATAGCTCTAAAGTCCGGGTACGGCAAGTACTTGAGTTCCTCGGCAAGCGGAGCAGTGACGGCCAGAGCTGATGCAGTCGGAGCACTGGAACACTGGGAGCCTATTTGGGAGGATGGTAAGGATTCAATATGAGAGAAACAATCAATACAGAATAATTATATTTAGCGCACTACTGCTGGTGGAAGCCATAAAAAAATTTTTTTTTTGCTGACTTCCATAAAAAGTTAGCTTACATGTTTTATTGTGTAATTTGATAGCGTATTTTTCTTTTGTCGTAATATGTTTTATGATACGCATTTAGACAAAAATCGTAATCCCGCGTACGGGACCAGATAGCGCATGGAATCGCCCAACATAGATGTGTTAATGAGTATAAAATTTGCAGGAAAGATGGCAGTGCTAGGAGCGTTGGGCAAATTCCTATCAGTCGCCTCTGATGATTCCCTAGTGGCGTCTGACAGTACTGCGGGCGAAGCTCATCACTGCACCTTCCGCAGCCAAGCCAGCCAACCCGAAGACACGACAGCAAGGCCACCCTCAGAAGATTTCCTTGCTCTTCTTCGTCAATACAAAGTTGAAATTAATTATGAAATTAAGGCCAACGCCAAAACCAACAAAGAGGTCATCGCCGACATCTTATCATTCACCGGCATCAACACTGTAGACGATGCGGCGCCTCTGCCTGCAGAGCCGAGCCTGAATAACTTCGTGCGCCGCCACGAGTGCACCCTGCCGCCCATGATGCATCTACCCATACAGCTGTGGACGCACCATGAGTCCAACGCTCGCTACCCGACCATCCCCCGCGCCTGGCTGTGTGACGGCAAGCTGCTGCAACTGCTGGACCCCAAAAACCCGGGCAACCGCATCATGTTCCAGGTGGGTGACTTTCTGATTCTCACCTGCCTATACTAGTAATACGGATGCACGTTATCTGACGTCCCGGGTCATCAAATATAGAGTATTTTATGAGCGTTAACCTTGGTTTTTTTTCTTTTAGGAGCAATGGATTCGCGGCTGGCCGGTTATCGTTTCGGACGTTGTCAGACAGTTGGATAAAGATCTGTGGACGCCGGAGAGCTTCGCGCGAGACTTCGGAGATGAAAAGAACGATCTCATCAACTGCATCAACGGCAACATCGTGCCGAACCAACCGATGCGCAAGTTCTGGGAGGGATTCGAAGACACGACCAAGCGGCTCAAAGACGAGAACGGAGAACACATGCTGCTGAAACTCAAGGACTGGCCGCCCGGCGAAGGCTTTGCCGAGCTGCTGCCCACGAGGTTCACCGACCTGATGCGCGCCCTGCCCCTGCCCGAGTACACGCACCGCACCGGGCGCCTCAACCTCGCCTCGCGCCTGACCGACTGCTTCATGTGGCCAGACCTCGGGCCCAAGATGTACACGGCCTACGGCTCGGCCGGCCACCCGAGCCACGGCACCACCAACCTGCACCTGGACGTGAGCGACGCCGTGAACGTCATGGTGTACGTCAGCGAGCCCAAGGACGGCGGCGCGCGCTTGCTCGATAGCTTCCGGGCCATCGACGACGCTGGCTGCGACATCCTGACGCGGCGCCGCGTGCGCACCGTGGGCGGCGACCTGCCCGGCGCGCTGTGGCACATCTACAGCCCCTGCGACGCGGACAAGATCCGCGACCTGCTGAACAAGACGGCCTCTGAGCGCGGCGCCGCGCTGCTGCCGCACCACGACCCCATCCACGACCAGAGCTTCTACCTGGACGCGGCGCTGCGCGAGCGCCTCTACAAGGACTACCGCGTGGAGGGCTGCGCCGTGGTGCAGTGCCTCGGGGACGCCGTGTTCATCCCGGCCGGCGCCCCGCACCAAGTGCGCAACCTGTACGACTGCATCACGGTCGCCGAGGACTTTGTGTCTCTGGAGCACGTGTCGGCTTCCACCTGACGCAGGAGTTCCGCGACCTGTCGGACACGCACACCAACCACGAGGACAAGCTGCAGATCAAGAACTTCATCTACCACGCCGTGAAGGACTCCCTGCACTGCCTGGCCGGCGCGGCCGCCGGGCTGCCCGAGGTGGAGTCCGAGGAGCTGGAGTGAGGCGGCTAGTGATTCACAGTGAACGGACTGTCTCATGATAATAAATTGACTTATCGGCTTGTGATATCGTTTTGGAAATTTCTAATTGTAGGACGTTACGAATAAATAAAAACGACTAAGTAGGTGTAAGTTGCGGCGAGTCTCCTTTAGTTTATTTCCTTCAGAGAATTCTGCTGTCTTTCTCTCACCTCTATTGATACAGTTATTACGTGACTCTTGATATTTCTTGCCACACCTAAGTTGGGCAAATGATTTTTTGTACTGTGTAAATGTAAGGATATAAGTTGGAATAAAAATGTTTATATTATATGTTTGTTTTATTTTGTTGGGCCTTAAATCTCTACACAGCTTTGCTGAGCAGAAGTTCAGGAGAGCACACCCGGTCAAGACCAGTGCCGCTCAGCCAGGGAGGCTGGACGCTGGATGCGGGAAACATGTGTTCGTGTGTGGGTTGGGAAGATTGCAAGTGTATATTTATCTGTTTTTTGAAGAGATCCAGATTGTAGGAAGGAGGAAACACAGACGCTGGAAGAGCATTCCATAGCTTATCGGTGGTATTAAGGAAGGAACTTTGGAAACTGCCAATTATGGCCGATACACATTAACCGTGTATGGATGATTATAAACTTAGGCTACTGTCAAAAGCTATAGGTGATCAGAAATCACGTCAAGCCCTGAGCATAGAGTGTGATTAACCAGAAGAATAGGACAGACTCTTGAGATGGAGTTGATTCAAAACTGGTCCATGGAATGCATAGCGATACCTTAAAATATATTTTTCAGATCATTAACCCCTTCTTTGCAGCAAGTATTCGAGGAGATGAATTGTAGTGCTTATGCTGAGCTGAAAAGGGTTGCGGAGGACCGAGAGGAATGGAGATCGAGATGCAAGATTCTGTTGCTGCAAACCAATCGACCGGATTGATACTACGAAGAAGAACCCCTTCTACTGAAATCACGAGTGTCACTAACAGTTGGTTTTTTGGGCGTATCCAGCAACCATGAGCTACACTCGTAAAGTGACTGCGGCGTGGAGCAGACCCTGTCACACCTTCTGGAGTGTGTGCTGTGTCCGAATAGCTGCACCCAGGAATACCTGATGATGGTCGTGAGTAGACGTAAATCGCTAGTATGAATGTTTCGAATACTGAAATAGCTTGGCGTGTCATAGTTGACAGAGTATATTACTTAGGCAGGAAAAGGGTTAAAATACTGATAAGATTAAAATTTGCAACCAAATTTAAATTTAGTTTTCGAATATTGTTTTATTTTTTCATTTACAGAATTGCATTATCAATATTGACCAGTGTTAAAACAATACCTTTTAGGTTTATTATTGCATTACGTATATGTATCTTAGTTGTTCATGATTGAAAAAGGCATGGAGGAACTTTTTTTAGCAGCTCAAAATTTAATTTTGAATAATATTTAATTTGAGAACCGAGTGAAAATACGATAATAAATTGTATAGTAAACACAACCACTAAGGCTTATCAACGAAATTACTCCCAGTGTTGCCAAATTAAACTGGATCAAAGCTTTTGTAATGTCACTCGAGTCGTTGCTAAGAACGCTACTCATACATAACCTTAAAGTGTCATTGATATTATTGTAATCATGTCAGAATACAGCGCAGTTAAGAGAGGAAAACTTGTATTAAAAGGGCACGAATCAAAGTAAGTTAACAATGTCAAAATAACATTGTCGTATTAATAATACTTGCACCGGATAAAACGCTGAGAAAAAAGTATTTTGCCAATTCGTAAGAGCATTCTAGGTGATCTTTTACGAAGCATTCCATTATTTTTTAAGTATAATATTGTGAGTTGTAGCTTTTAAAAACTATATTAAGTTATATGCAATATACAAAGTTAATGCCTGGCATAGAATTCGTATGAAATATTTGTTTTAGGCTCTTTAAAAATGCTGAAACATTTGGTGATGTTATTGAAATTAGAAAAAAAACGAAAAGTATTTGAAATAATATTTGTTATTTTTTTGCTTATAAATAAAATCTTATGAAACAGTAACACTAGAAAGAGGTATCCCAATATACAAATAATGCAATAGTTCTGGTTTCTTGCTCCGTCGCAGGTAATGTATGAGCGAGACATCCCGCTACTGCCATAAATAACTTTTGTTTTCTCTGTGAGGCGGATGCCTGTGCAGAAATGTATGCGTCTCGCTTTTCTGCGCACGAAAAGGATATCACACTACTATTAACCTTTAAGCGCCCAGTGGTTTCCTTACGGGACCGCTGATTTGCGTCATTCAATACCCTACGGTCCCATGCAGGAGTGCTTATGGTTCATTTCACGATCGGATTACATTAATTTGTAATAATAGTATTTAGGTAAGTTCATGGAAGAATCTATTGTGCGACGAAACATTACAAACATTGGCCTGCTAGGGCATTGAATGACGCAAATTTGCTGCCCGTATGGGACCACTGGGCGTTTAAAGGTTAATGATCATCAACCTGTGTCCGTCCAATGTTGAACGTAAGTCTCCCTTATAAGTCTTCATCCTTTTCGATCCTCCGCCTTCCGCATCCAGGTCACTCCCGCTATTCTTCTGATGTCCTCAGTCCATCTTGCAAGGGGTCGGCCAACACTTCGTTGGGCTAGTTCTTGGGTGTCACTCTAACACTTTTCTTTTCCATTGACCGTCGTCTCTTTGATGTCTTGCCCATTGTGCTACTATAGTGTTTGTTATTAGCCTGATGCAAATGATATGACTTACTAAAGAATCATTATTGAGACGTTTCATATCCTTCACTTTCCAGATTTCTGTCGAGTAAAGATGTTGAATGATTTTCAGGTCCAAGAAGCGAAAGCATAAAAAGTCAGATAAGAAGGAGAAGGAGGTGGTGGTGCGCCCCGAGGAAGCCGATGCCGCTCTGCACGGGGGCTGGTGGACGGCTGCTCGTCTGCAGGAAGTGACCGGGAATGTGGCGCTGCAGTTTGGGCGAGCATACGTCTGTGCGCTAGACAACGGACTGTTGGCTTTGGGGCCGCCTAGAGACAAGGAAGGACCAGCTCCTGAAGAGGTAACTCTCTCGTAAACATTCTCGCATAATACATTTTCCCTCATTGGACTGTTCATTTTATATAATCCCGGCAAACACCCATAAGAAACAATGTTAACCCTTTTGCATCGGTTGTCGGCATATGCCGTCTAAGTTGACATCAGTTGACGTGATATATCGTTTTGCTACTTTCAGTACTCATTGTGACATCTACGGTAGAAAATTGGAAGTGCAGTCATTCTCTTTATCAACCTACATGTATTCTTTACAGGAACCTGTAAAGCATGTAAATAAATATCGTTAGGTTTCGTCACAGGAGCTATTTTTCTGTAAACCACATGTGTCAATACCACCACATGTATGGAGTTACATAATGAACGTTTGTTAAATATAATAGTTTTTTATGCATCATCTGATAGCTAAAGGATACAAGAACCAATGTAATATATGAAAATAGGTCAGATAAGTACATTTATGCTTCAAAAACTAGTTTTAAGCAAAAAAAATGGTTTGAAAAATTCACAACGTATTGACAGTATAATTTGTATTCCACCGAGCCGTAACCAAAGGGTTAAATAATCCCAAATTAACTGTACCACAATTTATCAATCTCCTCGATCCATCATCTAAATATTATGGTCCCGTCAAAATATTATCCTGATTGACTTTGGTTGCACATTCTCTGTACATATTTGTAAAAAAACATGTGTAATGAGCACATTTGATACTCAAAATGTAGCCAGCTTGCATCACGCCAGCAACATGTGCTATATAAATTATTGGCCTTAATAAAATAAATATTATTTTTCTATTTAAATATAAGCAACATTTGACATGGACCAAATATGGATGGGTTAATGAGTATAAAATTTGGATCTATCAATCTATATCGACACAAAATGATTCAAGTTTTCTCACACCCCTCCTCAATCTCAATATTTTATATATTTTTTTAAAGTTAAGAAACATTTAACACGTTTCACGCCACGTAGGTCACTGATGACCTACGCTGTTGTTAAAAAGGGCGCCACGTAGGTCACCGGTGACCTAGGTTATTTTTTCTTCGAACAAACAGTCGTACGCCAGCGGTTACATTTCAATAGAATTTTAACATTGAATGTGACCTATATGGCGCCTATGAGTTGAATGCATTAAAAACATTACGTGGCATTTAACGTGTAAAAACTCTGGCAAAACTACAAAATTATTATTTGTTTTATTAACCCTTTAGGTTCTAACAGCTGTGCCAGCAGGGGAGACCAAGATAGCTCTAAAGTCCGGGTACGGCAAGTACTTGAGTTCCTCGGCAAGCGGAGCAGTGACGGCCAGAGCTGATGCAGTCGGAGCACTGGAACACTGGGAGCCTATTTGGGAGGATGGTAAGGATTCAATATGAGAGAAACAATCAATACAGAATAATTATATTTAGCGCACTACTGCTGGTGGAAGCCATAAAAAAATTTTTTTTTTGCTGACTTCCATAAAAAGTTAGCTTACATGTTTTATTGTGTAATTTGATAGCGTATTTTTCTTTTGTCGTAATATGTTTTATGATACGCATTTAGACAAAAATCGTAATCCTGCGTGCGGGACCAGATAGCGCATGGAATCGCCCAACATAGATGTGTTAATGAGTATAAAATTTGCAGGAAAGATGGCAGTGCTAGGAGCGTTGGGCAAATTCCTATCAGTCGCCTCTGATGATTCCCTAGTGGCGTCTGACAGTACTGCGGGACAAGCTCATCACTGCACCTTCCGCAGCCAAGCCAGCCAACCCGAAGACACGGCAGCACAGCCACCCTCAGAAGAGCAAGGAAATATTGACGAAGTTGAAATTAATTACGTGTAAGTGCACATTTTATAATTTGGTTGAGCTAAAGAAACGATTGAATGTAATTTGGAAATTTTATATTTTTAGGAAGAAGTTCCAAAAGTTTCAAGACAAGAAGTTACGGGTGAATAGTGACAGCCGATTCGAGCTGAAGAAGGCGCGGCAGGAAGGGAACCTGCACGAGACTCTGCTGGACCGCAGGAGCAAGATGAAGGCTGATCGCTACTGCAAATAACTTTGTTTTTGCTAGGGAGACTTATTTGGTGTTAAGGCAGTTGCAAATTTGTCATTGCAACAAAATAAATTGTTGAAAAAATACTCTACCAGGCAAGTTGTAAACCATATAGTTGGTTTATGTAATACAGAATAATTTACAAAGATTTGTTACAATAAAGTGGTGAAAATTGATAGAAACTCTGAAATGATATACAGTGGTACCTTGACATACGTGTGCCCTAACATACGAGTCGTAGAGCGAGCGATTTTTTGCTTTAAATTGCGAGCAAAATTTAAGATACGAGCAATCGGCTTAGCAAGACGGCCGGTTGCATGAACTGCGCGTCACGTTTTCCCGCATCAATACTTCGGCCACGGTCTGAGAATCAGTTATCAGTGTGCTCTCGCTGTCAAAGCATCTTTTTGTTCAATTAATTTCAATGCGGAAATTTGTTTTTAGATACTAGTAATTTGAAATACGAGCAAGGTTGCGAAAAGAATTATACTCTTATGTCGAGGTGCCACTGTACTATAATTTATGTAAGAAACAAACATGTGTAGTAATAAATGATCATCATTTAAAATAAATTGTGAATCAAAACTAAATATTTTAAATTTATTAATTAAAATTAATTTAAAATTATAATTATGCAGTTTCACCAAGTATTGTCAGTTGATAACCTTAATGTTATAGTAATAAATGTTTCTTTTTTTTTAAACTAATGTTCATGATAATAATATACAATAACAATAAAGTACATATTCACCTTCAATAATGTGTCATCAGATTCATCTAAGAAATGTAATGAGAAATGAAACAAAAAAGCGTTTTATTTTATTTGATTTATTTTTTACAAAATTGCTTCTCCTACTTATCTCAATTTTTTTATTCCTAAATAGACTCATGGTTACATTTTTACTTTCATTCTTTAGTGTATTGATACATTGTTATAACACGTTTCATAGACACCAGAACTGAGAATATGGTAAATTTATATTGAAAATTTCTTTAGAAATATTCATTTTATCCAAATTAGCCATCGATTTTGTTGATTCAGCAAAGGACATTCTCAAAAATAAAATAACATTTGAAAAACTAAAAAAAAATATAACAATAAATAAGTTGCCAAAATACAATTACATATTTAAATTTAGAATTAAAAATCAATTTCAAAATAGGTTTTTTAGGAGTGGTGTGAATAAAGCCATATAAAGCTACGTTTGACAAGAGTGTTCCATTATCTAAATGTAACATAGAGAAATAAACAAGTAAGTGTTTGCTTTAGCAGACATAATAACACTAAGTAATAAGTATGTATACAGGACATCATATTTTTAAAGAGTTTTTTTTAACACATTGTTTAAAACCCGATTCTAAAAACATAAGAGCACAATTAAAAACAAAACTGCATGGATTCACAAATCAATGGATTTTTTCTGGCATTAATTAGAATATAAAATATTCCACTGTCACTCATTTCTTACAGGATTATCTAAATTAATCTTGTTTAGATTGTTGAATTAACCCCTTTGGACCAGAAATTCTCTAAAACTTGATGTATTGTTAACCGTTTTGCACCAGTTGTCGGTATATGCCATTAAAGATTCCCTGATAGTTGATATCAGTTGACGTTATGTATCGTTTTGCTACTTTCAGTACTCATTGTGACATCTACGGTAGGAAATTGGAAGTGCAGTCATTCCCTTTATCAAGCTACATGTATTCTTTACAGGAATCTGTAAAGCATGTAAATAAATATCGTCAGGTTTCGTCACAAGAGCGATTTTTCTGTAAACCATATGTGTCAATGCCACCACATGTATGGAGTTACATAATGAATGTCTGTTAAATATAATAGTTTTTTATGCATCATCTGATAGCTAAAGAATACAAGAACCAATGCGATATATGAAAATAGGTCAGGTAAGTACATTTATGCTTCAAATACTAGTTTAAAGCAAAAAAATGGTTTGAAAAATTCACGCCATATTGACAGTATAATTTGTATTCCACCGAGCCGTAACGAAAGGGTTAAAGAACAGATATACTGCAACATAAGATTCGTCCATTGGGTTTAATTAAAATTAATGTAAGGGGTCAAGTTTATTTTAAGTTTGCTATTTTCTTAATGGATTAACAATGTGTTAAGAAAAACATTAAAAATTTATTAACCGATCAAATAATACAGATAATTGAAGTTGTCTTGCATAGTAAACGACGTAAAACTAAATTGCAAATAATATTAATAACTTCAGCAGATTGCTGAAAGTTTGTAAATATTTCCTTCATAGAAAGAAGAGGTCTACACAGAAAACTGGCCACGTATTTCTAAATATCCATAATGTGTATCAGTGTTCCTAAACATTGAAAACATCAATAAAATGGGCGAGATTAATAAATGTCAATTATTGATAAATATTACTGGGTCATACTTTAGCGACATAGCCAAATGAAAGTAATAAATACAAAAGTTACTGTTATTTTTAATTATTTTTAAATATTTTCACATTGGACTTGTATAATATTATGATATCATACACTGAGATTGACATTTCTGTATCATTCTGTAGTAATTTAATTACGTGTGTAAATTAATATTAAACCGCAACTGAAATTAGCCGAGGAGTTTTAAAAAAATACCAAAAATCAACTTTGGATACTACAATAATAGAAAATCATTTTGGTGGTGAAGTGACATGAGATTTAAAAAAAAAGGGAAATATTTATGTCAGGGTTTGTCATTGAGCAGATTTCACAGATCGGTGGGGTTATTATAAAAATAAATATGAGTAAAAAAAATGAAACTGATGGAAGAGAAAAATTCATGGCTTTCGGTTGAGCCGTGTGTATTAAATATTTTTTATCTCCAATATATCAACTATTATTTCAAGGGTCGTCATCAAGGTGTGAGGAGTGTCGCACGATGATGAGGATAAGTAAGGAAATCATGCTTTCTATGTTTTCATGATGGCTAAGAATGCATAGTTCAAATAATAACCAAAGCAATCTGTTATATTCCAGGTGTGTAACAATTGAGGTATGCTGTGTGCAAAGCAGTATCGTTAATTGTTTACCATCAGTATGCTCGTTCACCACCAAGAGATGGCATTCTATGTCTGAATGCGGTCCAGTGCAACTCACTCCAGTAACTCTGATCACAATCGATGCTCTTAGGTCAGCCTTGTAAGGATGTGGTTACAATAACATTCAAATTTAGAGATATACAATTATGGTTAATACATTTGATATAAGAAACGTTGAAATATGGCGGGTGCTCCTTTCAGCTGTCGGCTTCGCAATTTATTTCAGTTTGCTGCTCCCGCTCCTGCCGCAGCCACTCCACGAACTCATCCAGCATCACGGGCCCTGGGAAAAGACACACAAACCATGAGAAAAATAATGATAATTTAACTATTTTTAATACTAATGTCTTTACATTGTGCACAAGGAGAGCCGACCCCAGATGATGGGAAATGGCTAGGATAAAGAAGAAGACTAATGTCTTTACATTGGTGGCTTTTGGGCCATAGAAGCGCCCCGCTTCCCTTGAAATTTACACCAAAAAAATATTATAAATGATCAAAATTTCATTATATTTTTACTTATTTTTCATGTTGATGATGAAAGATGTTAGTCTATGTTTTAGATATAAGTAGTTATAAGACGCAGCATTTGCATGCACCATTATGACAGGCAATCCAGATTATGTGCGGCGGCTAGTCCCATCTATGGCCGTCTCAGTCTCCGTCCAAGAACTGTGAGGTATACAGCATTGTTTTCGTCCAAGGCGAAAAACCAAATTGTCAGTTTTCTTTTAGTTACTTAAAATAAATGTGAAATGTGCTTCCCGACGAGTTCTTTACTTTGGCGACCTCCTCATCATATGAATAACCAAGTCTTTCTTTCCATCCATCGAACACTTACTGACTTGGAAAAAGAAGAACTCCGTGGATTTTCATCTCACTCAAGCGTTTACCGGACACGGAATTTTCAGAGAACTCCTAAAAAGATTCGTCCTCTCTTCTTGCGACGCATGTCCATGTGATCCAGGCATACAACTGACGGTGAGACAGTCTCTTGTTGAGTGCATCATCCATGAGAACAGGAGACGCATTCTGTTTTGTCGCCTGGGAGTCTCTACCATTTCTTAGGAGGATTTACCTGAATTGCTGCTTAGTTCTGATGGTCCCTTGCTGTTAACCTTCATCAGGGAAATCGTCGGGGCTACAAGAGCGGTTAACGAGGCTGACATGGAATAGGCTCCTACGTTCTTCAACTATTTCTCACACGTATATTCTAACCTTGTGTGTAACTTGCAGGGTACAATTCGAAACTTAATATTTTTTCTATATTTGTTGTAAGGGAAAAAAAATCAATCAAAAAAAAAAACCTCCTCATCAATCCACCACACATCTTAATGACAATCCCGGCGATCTGGAGTCGCTTCGATTAGACAGGGAGATGTCAGTCGTTGGATGTTTTCAAGAATTTCCAATGATTAGTTATGGGTGTGTCTTACATGCGCCATCGGCATCGTAGTTGTCCAGCTCCAGGTGAACCGTGCGGCTGAACTCAAGGATGTTGCACCACTGGTCCCTGTTGATGACACGGTACCGAGAGCGCTCCAGGAAGGCGGCGAAGCGAGAGTGAAGCGCCCAGGAGCGCCCCAGCAGCAGGGACAGCATCACGCGCCCGGTGCCCGCCTCCATGCTGCGCTGGTCCTTGTCCTGGAAACCACATTATCACACAGTTAGCACATTGTTTGCGGGCAATGTTTTATGCTGATTGCCGCCTGGCGCGGGCGATTTTTGGGTTCGCGCGCGAGTTTTAACATTTTTTAAAAATCTATAACTTTTGAAATATTCGCGATAATTTTGTGAAATTTTAAATGTAACTTACCTATTTGTGCAGCAATGATAAAATGATGATAAACAAACACAAAAAAACGGCAGATTTATTCCCATTTTGCGAAAACATTAGAAATATGAAATATTTGTATCCTTTATCTCTTCGCATATAGACAGAATCCCATTCTCCGAAAACAATTGTTGCGCATTGAAGGTCAAAAAAATTATCAAGCCAAAACGAACTGCGTCAAGGTTTCTTCGAGCACACAAAAAATTGCTTGTTTGTAATAATTTATTTGCATAGTAATAAAGCATAATAAATACAAATTTGTGATTGAAATGTGTAGTTTGAAGTAAGATATACGATTTAGCAACAAAATCCGTTATTACGCAACACGTATTATTACGTTACCCGACATCCACCAGCAGAGAGTAAA
Organism: Glossosoma conforme; assembly: GCA_022606575.1. Taxonomy (NCBI): domain Eukaryota; kingdom Metazoa; phylum Arthropoda; class Insecta; order Trichoptera; family Glossosomatidae; genus Glossosoma; species Glossosoma conforme. Next base: position 3,248,848 of record JAGTXR010000035.1, on the reverse strand, counting down.
AAACGTATTACTACGTCTCCTGACAACAATGTGTTAATTATAATTAATTAAAATAATAACAAATACTTGTTATTTATATTTTTCACTTTGAGATTCATTTTAATATCAAATAGGTAAGATCTTCATACCTTGTTTTAACATGGATCACACCGAGCACTGTTTCACTTGATGAAAAACTGCAGTTTCGCGATCTATGAAAGGTTCAACAGTTCCAACGTGCACAAACGTGCTACAAAACTGCAGTTTTTAAACAGTGCTCGGTGTGATCCATGTTAAAACAAGGAATGAAATTCTTATCTATTTAATACAAATATTTGGTTGTATTACAACATTAACATATTAAAACAAGTATAGGTTGTCTTCGACTTACAACCGAAATACGTTCCTAGACTTTGGTACTTAGTCGAATAAGTAAGCCGGAGGGTATAGTTCAATGGTCAAAGCGTTTGCTTTGCAAGCCAAAAGCCGTTGGTTCAATCCCCGACGGGGATTAAAAAAAAAAGGATTTTAAATCAATATCTGAGCTCTAAAAGCTCTACCCCGGTTGGTGTGAATTTGATCCCTCACCCGTAAAATGACAGTCATAGCCTATTAATCAAAATCGGTGGTAGACGAAAGTCGTCCTGTGAAGACCACCCATTCATAGTAGATTCCTGTAATAATAAGGATGATGCGTGAAACTCCGGCTGTAGTCTATGACATTGGCGGATCAACACTTCACATGCAGCGCTTAGCCATGTGCACCGTGGTAAGCAACATAGATATTTATTTATCCATTACATAAAACATATCCAATTTATAATTAGATGTACTTTTAACTTTTTCCAATATGCATCAATCATTATAGCATAAAATACATAACATAGAGTTGCCTTAGTTACGCCCTGCAGTGAAGACGTCTATACCGTCGCTCTTGTTTTAAACAATAAATCGCACTTAAAAATAAAACTTATAAACATTCTCTAACACCATCAGAATCGTCATCAAATTCTCTACAAAACGTGCATTATGGTTTATATGCATCTTTAGCGATCGCTCGTTAAACAGCATCGACGCGCAACATCTTTGGCGGAAGATCTCGTGACGTGCCGATGTCGGCCATTTTTTATTTTATTTATATCTCCATGGCAACTCATGTGAATCATTTTTCTTGTACGAAATTTTACGCAGAAAAACAATTTGCGTTGTGGTTGATGATAATTTGAAAGATCAGATTTTTTGGACCGAATGTTGGCCGGAATAAGCTAACACCCAGCTAACCTCATCAGGTCAAGCTGGTTAGGGCACTCTATTGTCCTGGAGGTAGTAAATGCCCTCCTAAGGCGGATGAACCTTTATGGTCAACGGCATTAGGATGTGGAAATAAAGGGGAAAATACCACATTAAAGGTCTTAAATACATCTCACGTATCAGCAAAAAAATGATTGCATCTCAAGTAAAATTTTCCAGAGATAAAATAGTCCCCCAATCGGATCTCCGGGTGGGGACTGCCCGAGACAAAACAACCAAGACAAATAAGAAAAACCTTCAGCCAACAAGATATGCCACCAACTGTAGCAGGACTGTAGCGCTTATGCTGAGCTGAAAAGGGTTGCGGAGGACCGAGAGGAATGGAGATCGAGATGCAAGATTCTGTTGCTGCAAACCAATCCACCGGATTGATACTACGAAGAAGACATAACATTGAATTCATTAGAAAGTTATTGTTTTTGATTGTTGGTTGATGTGAACTTACTCTTGCAAAGTCGTAAGCATATCTGTAGATGCCCTTGAAGTGCTGCTGGTCGTTGAGCTGGTTCCGCAGATACTCCAGCTTGTTCTGTACTTTGGCTACACTGTCGCACTGCAAGTCTGTCAAGCCTGGAAAACAAATCAATTAAAAAAAACTGCATCAATATTTATGAAATGATTGAAGCTTATCCCTTACATGATATGTGCCCATGATTATGAAAGTGGCATAAGTCATGCTTTATTCGTTCTGAGATATTTAAAGGTTTGTGTTTTGATGTTAGTAGAAAACCAATGAAAGTGACAACTTCATGTTGCATAAAATGCCGTATTTAGATTTTTTAAATTAATGTTGGATGAAGATTATATTAATTCACAACATTGGGAACTGAAATAAATAAATGACTCGTTTTTTACAATTTCTTGACTTAAGTCACTTTCATATTTATGGGCACATAACATTACAAATTACAAAAATTCAATTCGTTACTGAGGTACAAACGTAAATGTATATCACATTTACAAAAAAAAAGATCCATAAGCATTGACATATTTAGTGTCAATGACCTCACACTCAGTGCAAGTGTCGGAATACGCAGGGCAAATAGTTAGGAATTGTGACAACAAAAACACATATATGACATACAAATAGCACGGCATTATTGTCACAAAATCAAACATCCAACATTTCGTATCCATCCACACCGGCACTGAATTTGAAGCAACATTACAGCAAATATGTCAATATCTTCACTCAAGTTGGTTTCAACCACTGTTCAATGTGATTCTTTCGTCTTACACGTATCCAGGGTTAAACAATGGTCCTCTCAGGCCACACTTCAGGCTCCATGAGAGACTCCAGCGAAGTCGCGATGACCCCGACTTTTAAATGCTGACAATCCTCCTAATGGTCATCCAAGAAGGATTGAATGGAGCGGTCACTGCGACGAAGCTCTGCAAGTCATCAGCCGATGTATCCAGATGAAGACTCTTGGTGTGATGACGCCATCTTACTCCAGGAACCTTCTTTGAAGGAGCTGCAGAGCCGCGGATCACAAGACGTGCTAAACGTTGATGCCTTTTCCCATCAGGAGAGGCGCGACTCAAATCAGAGTGGCGACTTTCCCCGGAAAGCTTGCTCGGGGGAGGGAGAGGACATCCACGGAGAAAGCATTCAGGTCCTCCAGTTTCGTGAACGATGACTCGTCCTGGCTTAGAACGGTGGTCCTTGCTCGGAATAGCAATGGCTCCTTGGATAGTACATTCCGAGAAGTCCTCTTCAGAGGCCTCACTCGGAGTAGCGGCTTCACTGAAGGCAGGCTCGGAGTCTCTGCTGTCGCAGATGAGCGACAGCGAGACAGGAATAGTGACAACTTCAGCGAAGGTAGCCAAATTTTTTTTGCACGCTCGAGGCAAACGCCTTCTGCGGGAAGACGAGAGTTGGGTTGAGTGGAGAGTACACACCAAAGGATGTCGGAGTATCCTCTTTTTCCCATCCAACATCAACAATTGGAGTTCGTCTAAGCGCCGATGTATTTGCACGATGTCGCAACCACAACTGGGAACCATCCTGTAGGTAGGATGACAAGACACGCCCGCTCGATTCGAGTGTCGAGCGACGAATTTTATGCGGATATTCTCATTATTAGGGTCGATTGTAATAAATACTGATATTACTCCTTTAGGCTAATGCCGTAAAGCCTCGAAAAACGATCATTTGTCTTTTATTTTGTTCGCTCGCCTGACATGTACACAAAAATAAAAGATTAAGAAACACGCGATCTGTAGGTCCAATAATGTTCCTATTCTAAAGGGTTGTGTCGATTTCCTCAAAATACCCCTTTGTCATATATTTAATCTCTCATTAAAATCAGGTATCTTTCCAAGCCAATGGAAGATATCCAAGGTGATTCCTGTTTACAAGAGTGGCATAAAGTCATCAGTTGAAACCTATAGACCTGTGGCTGTACTGTCGGCCCCGGCTAAGGTTTTTGAAATGATGATTCATAAAGTCATTGCTTCGGGAACTGAATCAATTTTGATTGATCAACAGCATGGTTTTAGGCCGGGTCGCTCGGTTGACACGAATCTTATGGTGTTTACTAACTGCGTGTCGAGAGCTTTAGATAGTGGAGCACAAGTTGACTGTTCCTATAATGACTTTTCAAAAGCATTTGATAAGGTAGACCATGACATTCTGCTTAAGAAATTAAGTGGATTGGGCTATTCTCATGGTCTTTTAACTTTGCTTGGGAGTTATTTTACAGGCAGACAAGAGTTTGTTACTTATGGCATTTATCGATCATACAGTTTTTATACATATTCGGGAGTCCCGCAAGGATCCAACCTGGGACCACTGCTGTTTTCATGGTTCATTAATGATATAGCTGATGTCATTAATCATGCTATGTTTTTGTTATTTGTTGATGACTTGAAACTATTCATGAACATAATTACCTTGGATGATTGTATGCTTCTGCAGTCGGATATAAATAATATATTCGACTGGGGTAAGCGTAATAAGCTGAAGTTTAATATAGCTAAGTGCAACGTTCTGTCCTATACTCGAAATTTGAAAACTGTATATCATAGGTACTCTATGAACAACATAGGAATATCACGAGTGTCCTCCATCAGAGACCTTGGTATAGAGTTTGAGAGCAGACTGACGTTCCATGCGCACATTGAAGCTGTGTGTGGTAAGGCACTTAAGATGCTGGGTTTTGTATTACCAAATGACAGGGTTTTCTCGAGCACACACGTAATGGTAGTGTTGTTTAACTCATTGGTCCTTAGCATACTCGAGAGCGGATCTATCATTTGGGCACCCCATGAGTTGAAATATAGCCTCATGTTGGAGAGGGTACAGAAGAAATTTCTGAGATCTCTCTACATGAGGGTATATGGATACTATCCGTGGCTGTATCCAACTAACTTCATACAGGGTATGTTGGGGTACGTTGAGTTGAGGACAAGAAGGGATATATGCTTAGGTATGCATTTCTTCCGACTGTTGCGTGGCGTGTTCGGGAATCCTGAAATTTTGATGAATATCGGTTTGTGTGTCCCCGATAGATATCTGAGAATAAGGAAGCATAGATTGTTCGCTCTCCCTAAGAGTAACACTAACCTGCCAGAGACTATGCCTCTTGGGAGAGGGATCAGACTGTTTAACCAAATCGCCTCGGATGTTGATATATTTCACGTAAGAGAGGCCCGATTCAGACAAGAACTCCAAGAGTTTCTTTGGAGGGATAATTGGTTGGCGTCGTCTGTCTGATAAGCATTGGGACCTTCTGTTGCTTGTCTTTATTGCTTTGTTCATAATACTTAATCATAAGTACCTATTTTTGTATATATTGTATTATTATTTTTATTTTTTATTGTACTTCAGAAATGAATTGAGTTTATATAATTTGTAATGTTCCTGAAAGGAAAAATAAACAAAATTGAAAATAATGTTTTTAATCGTATAATGTTGCACGGCGCTTGCATGCGCCATCTTGTTTGTTATGACAGTTGACCTATTGCCGGTTGGTACGACTGTCATATTGGCAGTTGGTACCGCGGAGATGTGAGATCGCGCTGTGGGCTGTCAGTTGGACAAACGCTCGAGACCTTTAGGGTCACGCCTGTATGGCGTCACCTACAACGGTCTTTTTTGTGGCAAGTGTTTGACGAATAAACGTAGTACGTGAAACAGGAACAAGTGTTTATATTGTGAACCTGATCCTGCATACCATCAGAATGCAAGGGTTAACGTGATTATTTATTGTAATGCATGGAATCACTGTTTAAAGATTAACCTTTTAACGCCCAGTGGTTTCCTTACAGGACCGCAGATTTGCGTCATTTAATGCGGTCCCATACAGGAGTGCTTATGATTCATTTCACAATCGGATTACATTAATTTGTAATAATAGTATTAAAGTAAGTTCATGGACGAATCTATTGTGCGACAAAACATTACAAACATTGGCCTGCTAGGGCATTGAACGACGCAAATTTGCGGTCCCGTATGGGACCACTGGGCGTTTAAAGGTTAATGTTGTAAGATTACAAGTATTTGGCATATCCAATTTTATTGAATTAATTAATATTTTTTATTATTTGTAAACCATTTAAAAATTACAAAAGGAACCGCCGAGAACAAAAATCCGAAGAATTTAAGCTGCTTTAGAATGTGAATGTTCTACAATGTGGAGGCACTTATGCATTGGTTGATTATGAAGGTTTTGTCACCTTTGAGCCACTCTTCTTGTGTGAAGTAGCCCATCTGTTTGGCGCCCATCTTGTAAGCCAGCACCAGCATCACAACATTCTCTGGCTCTACCCCGATGTCCTCGCAGAATTTCTCCATTCCTTCTGGACCTGCAATAATACAATGATCATTTATACTATCGGGATTTGTGTCTATAATATTTTTAAGGACACGGCAAGATCAAATCCAATAAACTTACAATTACAACTATATCGGTAATTAACCTGTTAACCGAGTATGACGTAATATTCCGTCATTTCAAGTAAGCAACTGCAGGGGGTATGACAATATATTCCGTCAAGACACTTCTATTTAAATTACACTCTAATGGGCGTGACGAGCTACGGCTAATTTTTTTCGTTCATCAGATACCATGTACATCTAGGCATCGAGTTGTATGTACACACTTTTTAACACGAGCAAAATTAAATTCCTCGGTTAACAGGTTAAGCATGGTTCTGAGAAACGTGTCAAAAGAGTGGTGGGTAAGCTATAACGCGCAAGTTGTTGCAGACTACAGGCACACTGACGTGTTTAGCAGGTCGACATCCCCTGGCTAAATAAAGGCAACTCCAAATTCAGACCGCCGAGTTCGTCATCGGGATGTGTGGTGGTTGGATGAGAAGCAGATCATCAAAGCAAAAAACTAGTCGAGAAGCAAATTTGATATTTATTTTGTGTTAAAAGACGACTGACAAAATTCGTTCCTCTGACTGGGACAAAACATAGTTTTTACTCCACGACACCTCGGCAGAGACTCACACGGTGGTAGTAACATTCACTGCGCCAAATACTAATAACGACCACCTGGTGAGCTGTGCCGCTCTACATGACAGCAAACGGATCACCGAGCGCAGCTCACACCTGGCGGGCGAAGCGAGGGGGAGATCCATCACATATGGCTGCCAAGCCAAGACTGAGCTAGGAAAGGGATTTGGAGTGGGGAAACCAACGTACACTACAGAATCGCGGGATCCACCATAACAGAGCTTTCCAGGACTGTAGCGCCATGGGAAACTTATTTTACAGATCACCTTCGTAGTATCGGAGTAAAGTGACAGAATTTGGGCGCGTTGTACATGAGTTGTGCTGCTGCATTTTGTAATGATTAAATGCCACTCGGCATTGTGTGGTACTTACCCAGTACATCCGGCTCATCAGGTGAGGTGTACTCCCGGAACCATGTGAGGCAGCGCTTTACACTGAAGGCCGACTCCTCTGATTTGGAGTACCTGCGACTGCTGCAAAAAGTAAATAAAAAATAAGAACTGTGAAGACAACTTCTTTGAATTAAAACCATTAGATGCCCGTGTATGTAAATACAGTGACAATTGTTTTCACACAAAAATGTGATCATCAAATATCTATGGACATTTAAAACCAGTTGATGCCATGGAATGGAAATACAAAGATGCATATTTTTAAATATTAACTTACTAAAAAAATAATATCACAAAACTGTTACAATCTCCCATGATTTATGTAAAGCTTTAAATAAACATTAAAAAAAACTTATAATTATTAAATATACGAGTTGTATATGTTACAATGAATTTATAACACAGATTCTTTAAAAACGCATCTATCAATAATCTTTTTTACTTTAATATTAAATTAAACCTTTGGTTACTAAGAATATTCTTAGTGAAGTTGCGAAAAAACGAAGTAATTTTAGAGCATTTTTGTAGTATAAAAAGTTAATATAATTTTTATCTATTTTACGCTAGATTGTAAAAATAAAAATATTGTTCATTTCAAACAGTTCATACTTCGGATTAAGCAAATAAAAATTTAATCAATAATAATTATATTTGCCCATAACAAAATATAAACATAAAAAAATAAAATATTTAAACTCAATTTTTGATTTTGAGATCATATATGATGTAAATAAAAAATCTTTATTACTGTCAACTTGTGTTTAGATAAGCGTCGAATATTCGACGCTTCATCTTTTTCGCATGAGAATCGACCTTCGAATATTCGACGCTTAGTAACCAAAGGAGATTTAACCAAAAAATTAACATTTAAAAAATATAATTTTTTCTGAAATATCCCAGTTGTATATGTTACAATGAATTTATACACAGATTTTTTAAAAACGCATTTATAAATAATAATTTTTACTTTAATATTAATATGATGTAAGTATAAAAAACTTTACTAAAAACATATAAGCATTTTAAGTAATAAATATCGTAATATAATTTTAAAAACACTGTATAATACATGTAAACAAAATTAAAATCATAAAGAAAGTATAATAATAAACAAGAACATTGAAACACTCACATTTCCTCACTCATCAAGTGATAGTGGAAAAATTGACAAAAAAATATAAACAACCAATCACTAAACAATGACACTAAAGAAATATATTTCTGTCAAGTAGAAATATACTTAATGCTTTATCAGATAGCAGTTAAACTGACAGTGGAGCACTGAATAATTGGATTAATTTAACTAAGATTATTTTAGATTTTTCTATTTAAATTATTATTATTATTTATGTATGAATAAAATAAATTTATTTATCAAGTGTTTGATTTGCCGCAAACAGTGGTGTTTGTATTGTCTCGAGTTGTGGCATAATGGGGACAGATGCCAAAGTCTTATGAGTGGGCCACACTTCAACTCCTGCCAGAGCTAAATATAAGTTCCTCTGGCCGGCCGATGCTCAAACCAATAATTTTAAGTACCTACAAAAATACTCCACAGAACGCTCACATTTTTTACTTGATACTTCACACCACTATTATAATCTTGCAAAAAAATGAGCAATGAAATTCGGGCGAAGCATTTAGGTAGTACGGCTTAAAATGATTGTTCCATATGTTTTTGTTTATTGATAAGATAATGCAATGTTTTAAGTAATGTTATTATGTAATATAAATAATAAATAATGATATTTTATTTATAATACACGATTATCTATTTTTAGTCGGAATTTTTTTGTTAAGGTCAATTAAAAAATAAATACAAGATTGACTCCATTGAAATTAATACTTATAAATAAAAAATATATTTTTCTTTCAATGATTACATAAATAATTAGAATTGTATAAAACTAAAATTAAATATATCAATTATTTGTCTCGTGTAAAGGGCATAGACTTCAAAACTGCATTATCATAAAAATCCAAAGGGCATAAGCAACAGAGCAATACTATTGTAAGCAGCAGAGGAAGTAATACATACATATATTGCAGTAAAGTCAAAGACAATGAATATTTCAATGCATTGCTTCTCTTTTGCATTATTATTTGGGATGGTAAAAAAAATAAAAAATAATATTTGTTTGAATAAATGAGCAAAGATATTTTTTTATAAATGAGTATTATTAAAAAAAAAATACCCCTTGGTTGGTATCGCACCACCAAACATAAGACGCAAAGTCATATGCGCCGAAGAAATGCATAAGGCAATCAACCAACCATCCCACTGCTTGTATAATCAGATACCCCCAACACCCAGACTGAAGTCGCGAAGCAGCTTTCTGAGATGCACACAACCTCTCACATTTGGCCCTGAAAATGAGACTCCAGCTCTGGCAACAAGTCGCATCAGAAGATTTCATTACTCTAAAGGTAGGCCTCCCAACTGGCAAGAAAATTGACTGGCGGACCTGGAAATCCCTGAACAGATTAAGAACCGGAGTCGGTAGAACAAAGGACAACCTCGAGCGGCAGGGAATGCTTTGTCAGGCAGAGTCATTATTGTGCGAGTGCGGAGATCTGCAGATCGCCTCACACCTAAGATCCTGCTCCATGTGCCCAACATGCCGCTCACCTCAATACCTTATGTTAGGCAACACACGGGCTATCGATGTTGCCCGATACCAGGCAGAAATAATTTGATGTCGCTGACACGAAGAACAACACACAAATATTAATTATTTTATAAAAAAATATATAATGATTAGTTATCTCTTCCTTGTCGTGGTGACTATAAGAAATATTTCCATCAGACTCTCTGTCTGTTTCAGCTTGTTGTGATATTTAATACTGCTTTACTTGTGGCAGCGAGTTTTAGATTTCATTGTAAAAACCACATAACACACATGCCAATAATATTATAATAATAAGAATATATATATGGAACAATTCTGTAGCTTTCTGAGAATGATGATAAAAAATAACCACAAATCTTTAGTACATAACAATAAAATAACAAATAGCTTGGAAGTTATTCCCTTTCCAGTTTTATAACCAGACGTAAATATATGTTAAACAGAGAATAGATGCATACGAGATGTGGTGCTGGAGATGCTAAGAGTTTCATGGATATAATCGGGAGAGAATGTCAATGATATATCTTCAATGGGTTCTGCAGTTCTTCACCAAAATAGTGCAAAGAGAAGAATATAATTTGGAAACACTTGTGATAACTGGCAACATTGAAGGTCCAAGATACAGAGATGGATTACCTAAAAGATGGACACATCAATTTAAAAGTGGTACGGGACTGTCACTATATGATTCAATCCGATCTGCTAAATGCTGTAAGCGATGGAAAAATAAAGAAATACTAAATACAAATCTAAAACTTTGATTTAAGTGTTACAATCCTTAGCGTTGAGGATTTAATTGGAAATAATCACAAAAATTCGGTGCCCATGATAATTAGAATACCCCCAAACTATTATTGCAGGAAAATAACCTGCGGTTTTTATTGTAAGTTTACAATTTTCCACACCTATTGAATTTTGTAAATATTCATCTTTTAAGCTGATTTTAGGGCAAATTATATAGACTTTAATATATTTTCTAGTAAACAAATATAGCAGATATTGCTTATACCTTTTGACTGCAATCCAATATATTTTATATTCAGTTATATAGTAAGTTAATTTTGAGTATTACAACAGTAGAATACAGCTTTAATATGAGGCTACAAATTCCATGCAAAGCTCATGACCGCTATAAACGAGATACGCAGTGAATGGGTAATTGAGATACTTATTTTTTCTGTCACAGTAGCTTAAGAGAGTGAATGTGATGTTTTTGTGATAAGGTTAAATGTGGATTTGCTCACACCTTTCGTGTGTTGGAAAAAAGTGATGTTACCTGGCGTGGCGGGAGCGCTTGTTGTGGTGGGAGTTGTCCGGTGGCGGGGCGGGTGCAGGCGTGAGGGCGCCGCTCCGCTGCCGCTTGCTGCAGCGCGGCATCGCGCCCGCACACACCACCTGCCCCTGGAAAACCATAAAACGGCCGATCAAATACAAAAAATGGTGTTCATCTCAGAAATCATGTATTGTTGTATTTTGTGTAGTTTTCTTACGTTAAGGACATGAGTCTTCAAACACTTGCATACACATTCATCTAGGGCAGCCTCTGTTATTGTGTATTTATCCCTCCAAACACTTGCATACACATTCATCTAGGGCGGCCTCTGTTATTGTGTATTTATCCCTCCAAACACTTGCATACACATTCATCTAGGGCGGCCTCTGTTATTGTGTATTTATCCCTCCAAACACTTGCATACACATTCATCTAGGGCGGCCTCTGTTATTGTGTATTTATCCCTCCAAGCAACCTATCTATTATATCGTAAAGTTGAGTGTTTTGGCAATAATGAGGCCGATCTACCGCTTGTATACACATCTCACATTCTGTGTAATTGGCTGCTGCACCACTCTGCTCGGATTGCGCTCTTTGAAGTGGTCCGGCCGGCATCAGGTCCAGAGGAAACCAGGACTTCTGCGCGTCCGTCTGCAAGAGTGCAGACGCAAGTAATGATTCCTAACTGATGTCTGCTTTTTGTAGAATCCATTTCCCAACCTTACCATTTCCTTATCCATTCCCACGTATTTCGTGGTAAGCAACGTGTTACCAAAGAAGGCAATTCGAGACTCCCTGTAGTATACTTACTTCGCAGCCTTATACTGAGGTATATTTGACATCTAACTGATGCACCTAGAATCACGGGAAGGCCTTCAGCCATTCTCTAACAAATAGCTTTTTGCGTGCGTCCAGTAAAGGGTCCCCATCTGGGTCTCCAAAAAAACAGGACGGGTCAGGGAGGGTTTACACCAAACAAGTGACCGTAGATCTGAAATGGTTTGTAGTAAGTGTTTACTCTTTTGATTCAATTGTGAACGTTTTCTTACATAATGTGATTTCTCCAGGAATTTTAAAATATTATTCTGTAAATCTAACCTTTAGTTTTTTTTGGTTAATCAAAATGTCTTACGGAAGAACATCAAAATGCTTAATACATAATGTTATGGAAGTTGCTTATGGAGCATTGAGAAAGTTTTTCAAGAATCTATTTTTAATTAATTGCAAATCTTGCTAGATGGTTTCGGCTGTTGATTTATCTTTAACCTGTTGGCATCGGTACCCGATATATGCCTTGTAAGATTCCCCAACCGTCGACATCGGTAGCCGTGATATATCATTTTGCTACTTTCTTAGAATAGTTTTTTATGCATCATCTGATAGCTAAAGGATACAAGAACCAATGTGATATATGAAAATAGACCAGATTAGTACATTTATGCTTCAAATACTAGTTTTTTATAATTGACAGTATAATTTGTATTATTAAGTGTCGCTATTAGGAGTCGCTTGTTGTATCAATCTCAGGTTTCTTTAGTTTGTTTAGCTCTGTGATGATTTTATTGTTATGCCCAAAGGATGTTGTGCAACACTCACTACTGCGGGCAGATTGGAGATCAAGCTCGAGAAGACAAAGCGATCTTGGTGGCCGATGGCGCTGCTATCGACGAAGTAACCTCCGAGATCCAGCTCAACTGATTGTCCGGGAAGATTGGGGAAAACTACCTGAAAGACAACGCAACACAACATTATTATAAAGTCAAACAGTAAAAAAAAGAAAGCTGGACGAAGAACCGTGGATATGTGAGCAAGAAGTCTACTATCAGCTGTGGATGGAAACATATTGATGATTGTGAAAATGAAAGAAAAATATTTTTTACATTATTGCCATCAGCTGTTACATACTGTATCACAAAATTAGGAATATAAATAGGCTTCGCTTGGTAGAAAAAGATAGTTCTAGAAATCTCATAATTTTGGAAAATACTATTGAAGTTAGCTGCATTTTGTACACTGTGTGGTGATTTGTTCTTGATTTTACCGTTTTGATAGTATTGACATTTCAAATTAATCTAAGGGTTACATGTATAAATGATCATTTGAATGTAAACTTTAGAATACATATTAACTTTTAAGCGCCCAGTGGTCCCATACGGAACCGCAGATTTGCGTCGTTCAATGCCCTACGGTCCCATACAGGAGTGCTTATGATTCATTTCACAAACGGATTACATTAATTTGTAATAATAGTATTAAAGTAAATTCATTGAAGAATCTATTGTGCGACAAAACATTACAAACATTGGCCTGCTAGGACATTGAACGACGCAAATTTGTGGTCCCGTTTGGAACCACTGGGCGTTTAAAGGACAATTTTATCATAGTATTTTCTGCTGTTAAATGTAATGATAGCATCAGAAGAATAAGATAAATTTGGTTATGGAAGCTGGATGGTGGCAAGGATGGAGACACATTAATTAAAGTTGTTAGAAATTGATTTTTAAAAGTAAATCTGATCAAAAATAATTTCGTTAGCCATCACTTAATAAGAATAATGATGACATAAACAAATTGCATATTGATATGCATCGCTGTCAACATAAACTGGTTTTCAATTAAAACCATAAACCAATGCTTTACCTATTTATCTAGTATCAAGTAGTGATTGTGTATTGCGTTTGATTGAATGTTAATTGACAATTGTATAAGATAGGAACCTTTAGTTCTTTAAGCACATCTATATATGTCTAGAGAATTTTTAACAGAAACACACTTGATGTTTAAAAATATTTATTTTTGACAATAACTTGGCAATTATGAGAGTTGGAAATCAATATAGATAGCTATGAGAAGCATTGACCGTGGTAAAATCAATTGAACAAATTAAATGGATCAATTATTTCATTGTGTTCAATGAATCGGAGACCAGACTGTAGAGCAATGGATTATCAATCACATAACCTTGCTTTGGATGCAAATGCTGAAGTTCTAGTGATATTTTGTGGCTTCAACCCAAATATGACTGCGAAACGCTTTATAACGTATCAGCACTTGCACAGTGGTGTATTACAGTGCAAAAATCATTAATTCGAACACAATTTGATTATTAATATACCACATGATATCACCTTAATGCGTCAGTTACTGAATACAGTGACAGCAAAAATAATGACAAATGTGTAACAGGGATATAAAATGAAAGTGATTAACTCAATAAATGTACAATTCAAAAAATTTCACTTTTTTTCAACAAACGTTCCAATTTTGAAATGCCGAATAATAGAAAAATAAGGTTAAGTAATTAAATGCCCACAGTATGAAAACACTAGGAGTGGTAACGATTTAAAAAATGAAGTTTTTTTCGTACCGGATTATATATTACGTTGAATTTATGTTGTGTCGAGATAATGCGAACCTACTATACAATATTCTTTTAAGAACGCGTCAATAATGATTCAAAAGGAGTGAAGAAGATTTTTATAAATAAATTTATGCTCCTACAATGTATGTATAATATGATCGATGATGAGTTGTGAGCGATTCGGTTGTGATGGAGAATTTGCGTGTAGGGGTGTGTTTTGTGTTATTTAATTTTTTTATTTTTTATTTTCACAGCTGTGGATTTTTCTGCACTCAGATGCGTCGCAAGGGATGGGGTGATGGTGTCTGAGGGGTGAGTCGCAAGTGTGATGCGGTGCTCGGTTCATGTGGAGTCTGGCGACCTGCTGTTCGCCTGGGGGGCTCCGGTCGGCCCGTGGTTTCTGGGGCTGGGGCTCTGTACGCGTGCAGCCGGCGGTTTCTCTGCGCAGTCCGCGCTGTGACAAGTCCCCGATGGCAATGCTTCACGGTGTATCGTTACGCATCGCGAGCTAGCAAGGCAATGGTCGCGGTACAAGCGTAGTGCGCTAGATGGATGGTAAAGCAGACTGCACCATTTCTCAACAGTTTTACACGATTCGTTGAATAAATTTTCTAATAATTCGCTAGATGGATAATAAAATAATACTATTTTAAATAAAGATGTGGTCTTCTTAATTTGAACAATTTGTGTTATTCAGAGTTTTAACTGCATTAAATAAAAAATACACCCATACCTCGCTTTAAGGCCTAGATACGTTCCACGAAACTTGGCCGCAAAGCGAGAAGCCGTTTAAGGAATCAATTATTCTAATACATTTAAAAAAATATTATTTTAATATTTATAATTTTTGAAAATCGAAAACGTGTCTTAATTGAAGAAGACCGTTCTAGCGAAATGCCGTATAAAGAGCGGCCATATAGCGAGGTATGGGTGTAAAATAAAATAACCCCATAAAAACATAGTTTTTTGTATTTTGTAATTTTCATTGTAAATCTTTTATATTTATTATATTCGAGGTTGAGAGAAACAGATGGGAAACAATTGAAATTCGATTTATTTTTATAATAAAATTATATTATTTTTTCAATTTGATCTAGGTCAGCTATGTTAAGACACTTACATTAAACGTTATTATGAACAGTATAAAACAATATATGATAATACGAAGGATTAATGAAAGAAGAAAAATTGACGGAGCTTAAATTTGCAATGAAACAGCAATGTATGTTTTTTAAGGTAGTTCAAGAAAATGAAGCAGTGGTGTATGGAAGCTATGAACTCAGTTAAACGATCGATCAACATGTGTAGTAAATCTTACAGCGAAGGAGATTTCGTAAAACTATGTTTTGTAATAACGGCTGACATTGTATACCCAAATGAAGAAAAAGTCAGATGTCTTATTATTTGAAGATCACTTTTTAATATATTATAACCGTCAAGCGTTATTTTCTTTGTATCATCATTAGAATAATTTAAAAAATGTATTCTGACTTGAGTGAGATTGAAATGAAGTTTTTTTCTTGCTTACATACGCTTGCATTACAATGTAAGTAGGTATAATAGGTAGATATATATATTGTTGAAAGCATTATTATTTAACAAAACTATTAATTTGATTCGAAAAATGAATTTAAATTATTGCATACCTTTGTCGGAATTGAAATAATATTAATTTATTTAGATTTACGAGTTTTATGGTTATATTGTTTGTTTTATTTTTAAGTATGATCAAAATATAATTCGAACAACTGTAGGTACCTAAGTATTAAGTAATTCAATTCAAATTAAGAACAAATTTCCGATGATAAATTATTTGTTTTCAGTGTTCATTTCTGTGAGTAATGAAAAGAAACAAATTCTAGATTCATAGCCGTAATCAAGGAAGATAGGCACCCAATAAAAACCATCTCAGAGAGGCGAGCCCGATGGATTGGTCACATCATGCGCCACGGTGGTTTTCTTCACGATATTGTGTAGAAACTGTAGAGGGCGCCCTAGACGGGATTATTTGCAGCAAGTTTTCGAGGACATGAATTGTAGCTCTTATGCTGAGCTGAAGAGGGTTGCGGAGGACCGAGAGGAATGGAGATCGAGTTGCAAGATTCTGTTGCTGCAAACTAATCCACCGGATTGATACTACGAAGAAGAAGCCGTAAATTACTACATTAAGCCGTAAATAACGTAATCATGATAGACTATTCATTTTTAATCTTCCGAAGTGTGTCATTTCATGTGATATTCGAAGTCCGAGGGAAACCAAGTAACAATACTAGTATATTAAATAATAGATACTAACAACTGGACTTCACTGCGGCGAAATTATTGCAACATATTTATGGGAAATGCCTCATATTTTGTTTACATACAAACTACGTAATAAATATTACATTCAGTATACGGTTGTCATTCATGTGCAAAGGTGTGCAGTATGTGCAGCAAGTGCTCGAGCACATGAGTTGTAGCTCTTATGCTGAGCTGAAGAGGACTGCAGAGGATCGAGAGGTGTGGAGATGGAGATGCAAGATTTTGTTGCTGCAAACCAATCCACCGGATTGATACTACGAAGAAGATACGTCTTCAACATTGACTCCAGGCATCTAACGTCCTTGGGTCGCCGAATACGAGTATCATCGAAGCTCCAGCAGGGTGTAATTGAGGTATCATTGTAAATAAGTGGATAATACGTTATTTTATTATATAAATCGGTTTATTATATTTGTGGGTCCATTAGATTAAATATATTTATATATACATTCAGATTATGTCATTTAAATATCAAACGATACATTTTGCGTTAATAATCTCAAGGATAAATAACTTCTTAGGTTTTCACGGCCAGAATTGATATTGTGGCTTTTGGGTTTAGCCGTGTGTGGCGAATTTCTACTGACCAATATTTCGACCGCCACTGCAGGGGTCTTCTTCAGGATTGATGACTTAGTTGTGATATTTTCAATGTTTTGAGCATTCACTTTGAGATCCATAATAAATTATAAATATTTATTTATTTATTTACCTTGTTTTCACATGGATCACGTAACATACGTAAGTGTTACGTGATCCATGTGAAAACAAGGTAAATAAATAAATAAATATTTATAACTTAGTTGTGAGTTGGTGTCAGGAGGTAGCTTAGCCGTCAGCCTAAGTGCCTCTACGAGCGTCATTGTTATCTCCATGGCAACTAACATACTCAATTTTCATTGATATATGGGTATGTTCTAAGAAGTGTACCTCCACGAACGTCATGTTGGAGAATCGTCGATATATTGGTAAGAAGAAATTCGCGACACACGGCTAAACCCAAAAGCCACAATATCAATCTCAATGTTATTATAAAAACACCGATTTTTTAACGATGTTGGTATTGACTAATCGCTTAGTGAAATCAAATTGAAGTTGAAAACTCCGTCCAATTAACCAAAGTACATATCTAGTAGTACATACGTGTATTTACACTGTGCTAGTATATATAGTATTAGATTCATTTAAATAAAAGTCGAAACTACCCAGTAATTGTAAGTTGTTAAATCAAATAATCAGTGATACCATCTGGAGAGCAATAATTGGATAGCGAACGATACCAACTGCAAATATTTATATTATTAACAAAGTTAGATATTTCGTTTGGAGACTTAAAGTAATGACAACAGATGTGAATTTAACCCTTTCGCATCGGTTGTCAATATATGCCGTCAAAGATTCCCCGACCGTTAACATCGGTTGACGTGATATATCGTTTTGCTACTTTCAGTTCTAATTGTGACATCTACGGTAGGAAATTGGAAGTGCAGTCATTCCCTTTATCAACCTACATGTATTCTTTACAGGAATTTGTAAAACATGTAAATAAATATCGTTAGGTTTCGTCTCAGGAGAGATTTTTCTGTAAACCACATGTATCATCATCAGCCTGTGTCCGTCCACTGTTGAACGTAGGCCTCCCGCATGAGTCTCCATCCTCTTCGATCCTCCGCCTTCCGTATCCAGGTCGCTCCCGCTATTCTTCTTATATCGTCAGTCCATCTTGTAGGGGGTCGGCCAATTCTTCGTTTGCCAGTTCTTGGGCGTCATTCCAATACTTTTTTTCCCCATCGACCGTCGTCTCTTCGACAGATATGTCCTGCCCATTGCCACTTGAGTGTGCCTATTCGTTGGGTAGCATCCACTACTTGAGTTCTTCTGCGTATTTCCTCGTTTCGGATTCTATCTTTTAGCGACACTCCGAGCATGGATCTCTCCATAGCACGCTGGGTGACTTTTATTTTATGGGTAAGACTTGCTGTCAGATTCCACGTCTCTGTGCCATAAGTTAATACAGGGAGGATGCATTGGTTAAACGCCTTAGTTTTAAGGCATTGCGGAATTTTCGCTTTAAAAATGTACTTTAGTTTTCCAAATGCTGCCCATCCCAGTTGTATGCGCCTGTCGATTTTTTTCGAGAAGTTATTTCGCCCTTTACAAACTCTATTTCTGTTTCTCCAATGGAAATAGGATCGAAGGTCTGTGAAATATGACTATTAATCATGGCTTTTGTTTTATCCATGTTCATTTTCAGACCAATTTTGTTCGACGCTTCATTGAGGTCGTAGAGCATGTCTTGGAGCTTGTCAGGTGATTCGGCTATTAGCACTATGTCATCTGCAAATCGAAGGTGAGAAATCTACTCTCCGTTAATATTTATTCCACATTTTGTCCAGGAAAGCAGTTAAAAAATATCTTCTAGGGCGTTTGTGACGAGTTTTGGAGATATAACATCTCCTTGTCTAACACCTTTGTTTATAGAAATATTGTTAGTGCTATCATGGAGCTGGACCATCATTGTTGCAGATTTGTATAGAGATTTTATTATCTCTATATACCGATAGTCTATTTTGCAGTGTTGTAGTGAATCTAGCACTGCCCAAGTCTCGATTGAGTCAAATGCCTTTTCATAGTCTACAAAGGCGAGGCAGAGAGGCTGATAATATTCTTCGGTTTTCTGAATGATTTGTCTTAGCGTGTGGATATGATCAATTGTACTAAAGCCTTTCCTAAACCCAGCTTGCTCTCGAGGTTGGAATTCATCAAATCGACCCGTCAGCCTGTTTGTTAAAATTCTGGAGAATACTTTATACACATGGGAAAGAAGGGAAATGGGTCGGTAGTTTTTGAGCAGTGATTTATCCCATTTTTTGTGGAACAATATCACAATACTCGTACTCCATGTCGCCGGGGTTTCTCCATGTTCTATTACCTTGTTGAATAGTTTTTTAAGCTCTTTCAACAGAGGGGTTCCTCCTACTTTCAGAAGCTCAGATGTAATTTCATCTTCTCCAGGGGCTTTGTTGTTCTTAAGTTGTTTTAGGGCTGATTTAATTTCGAATATACTTATATCTGGGATGTCTTCAGACCAGTGCTTTGTGAGAGTAGCCCTTTTGTCGTCCGCAGATCTGTCATTAGGACCTGGCATCGTAGATGAATACAATAACCCGTAGAAATGTTCTATTTCCTTCAGTATATCATTAAGATTTGTTGTTATCTTCCCATCGTGTGTCTTTAGTTTGGAAAGTTGGACCTGTCCTATAGAGGTATGTCTGCTAAATGCATTTGACCCTCGGCCTTGTGCAACAATCTCCATGATATACTCGGTGTTTGAACGACGAATGTCAAACCTCATGGATTTTTTCACTTTTTTGTTCAGGGTATTGTAATCTTGGATGCTTCTGCTTTTACGACGTTCGTCCATAAGAGCTATCGTTTTGTCTGAGAATTTTGACCCTTTTTTCTTTTTGCACTGCTTTATGACTTTTTTTGACAGTTCCTTTAATGCTTTTAATGATTCTGTCGTTAAGTTTGTTGACGTTGTCGGTGTCATCACTATCTTCCAGTGCTGCGAATCGATTTTGTAGTTCAAGCTGAAAAGTTTCCTCAAGCTTGCTCTGAACATTTAACGGACGTATAACTCTTTGTTTTATTAGCTTTTTCCTTTCCAGTTTGATGTCTAGGTGCACAGTACTTCGAACGAGACGGTGGTCACTTCCGGTACTAAAGCATTGCATCGCTGAGACATCAGTGACTATGGTCTTCTTATTAGCCATAATAAAATCAATTTCGTTCTTTATGTTACCATCCGGGCTTCTCCAGGTCCATTTGCGTTTTGGTTTTTTCTTGAAAAATGTGTTCATGCAAAACATTTTGTTAGCATGTAGAAAGTTTACCAGCATCTGTCCTCTGTTATTTCGGAGTCCGGTTCCATATTGTCCTATAAATTTCTCGTTTCCACAGCACTTTCCAATCTTAGCATTAAAGTCTCCCATAACTATGCAGTAATGTGTCTTATTGTATTCTAGGGCTTTTTCGATGTCTTCATATAGAGCTTCTACTTCTTCATCGGTATGGCTAGACGTTGGGGCATATACTTGCACCACTCGTAAGGAGTATCGGTTCGATAACTTAAGCGTCAGGTATGATACTCGGGGGATATACTATTAACTTCGGTGACGTTGTTGGCAATTTCCTTGTTGATAAGGAAGCCAACTCCACCTTGAGAGGTTTGATCGCCTTCTCTATAGTATGAGAGATGTCCTGAGTTGAGTTTAATCAGACCTTCTCCTTCTCGTCTAACTTCGGCCAGCCCAACGATGCTCCATTTGATTCTATCTAGTTCCTCTTCCAGTTCTACGATTTTCTCATCTAGTCTCAATGTTCTCGTGTTGTAGGTAGCGATAAATAGTCGTCTGTGGCAGCCTGTAGTAACTCAGTGATTCTTAGCATCCCCGCCCCGCCGTTACCATGGCCGCTGCCGTGGCCAGGAATAGCGAAGCTGCTGGGAACTAGGGGCCAGATCTTTTGTTGTGTTTTCATTCGGGGTTGTTGGCTTAAAACGCCACGCTTGCCAGGCGGCTTGGCGAGTTTATGGCCAGTTTACACCGTGCCTAGTTGAAGCTGGGAGAGTTATTTTGATAACTCTCTCAGCCCTCCTTTCTCCCGTCAGTTCATCACGTCATATCGCCAAAGGGATTGGTTACCGCAATCTTGATGTGACATGACTATGTAGGGCTCACCACGTACAGGTGGGAGTGGAGTTAGTTGTGAGAGGCTATAAACTGCTGTTTTAATAGCAGTCGGTAGGTGCGCATCACCACCCAAGAGCCCCTTGTATGGAGTTACATAATGAACGTTTGTTAAATAGAATAGTTTTTTTTGTATCATCTGATAGCTAAAAGATAGAATAACCAATGTGATATATGACAATAGGTCAGGTAAGTACATTTATGCTTCAAATACTAGTTTTAAGCAAAAAAAATGGTTTGAAAATTCACGCCGTATTGACAGTATAATTTGTATTCCACCGAGCTGTAACGAAAGGGTTAAAATTAAATAATAAAAAATGAAATTTTATTGAATGATTTTAATAATAAGGCCGATTTCAAGCTTTTTTAGGCATTAAATGTTAGAGTGATAATAGTTGTTTATTAATTACTTATACAAAAGTGTTGATTTTGTCTAGAATTATAATTGATATTTTTTTTATTTATTTTTATTACAAATAATAATGTTGAAAATTATTAATGTTACAATAATGCACAATGAATTGAATAGGAAAGTAAAATATGAATTTTTAAAAATGGAGATCGAAATCGCGTTCTAATAATGTTGCCTCAATATATAATTATTTCGTTGATATTAAGGTATAATCAGAAAGTGCTCTTAGGGCAAAGAAAGTGAGGCTTAAAAATTTAACAATAATAAGTTTACTGAAAAAGGATGGTGTGACGGGCTTACATTTATTTTTTAATTAAATAATACATCCAAGTTCCTCGATTTTATTTACGTACAGCTTTAAATTAAATTCCCGCTTCATAATAAATAGGTTCGGGGAGATAAGCAACAAGCAGGCACCGGTAGGTATTATAATTCAAAGACATGTTTGCAAATCCTTGATATTTTATTTAAAATGTCGAGGTTCGTGATGATACCGATGTAAAATCTGCAAAATTTATCACGTGGTCTTTATATTATTGAAGCTCCTCAAAAATGTTATTAAGTTTTAAATTTTATTTTATGAAATATATTAACCTATCGTTTTTTACGCTTACATTAATTCCAGAAAGCAATTATATTTAATTTTACATTAATTTTAAATTAAAAAAATATTACATTAAAAATATTTAGTTTTGATTCACATTTATTTTAACTGATTACATGTTTCGGCCTCCCTGGAGACCGTCGTCAATAATTTTTGTATTGTATTATTGAAGATGGTCTCCAGGTAGGCCGAAACATTTAATCAGTTAAAATTAATGCGAATCAAAATGAAATATTTTTAATTTATTAATTTTTTAATAAAAATTAATGTAAAATTATAATTATGTAGTTTCACCAAGTATTGTCACTTGATAACCTTAATGTTATCCAGAAAGTAACGCGTAATTTTTATTTTTAAATTTATTCATATTGTATAGTAATTAGTAATACAATATCGGACAGTGTGAATTGAAAATGCCTAATACGTAGTAGAGATTAGTATTTATTTATTTTTTAAATCGTAGTTAATTTAGTTTTTGAACTATTCAACAAGCTGTAAGTTGAAAAAATGACAGTTCTTACAAGAAACGTACTAAAATAAATTACTTTTTTAAATTTTGGTTATATTTTTTTTCGATCAATTCTGCTATAACAATAGAGAACATCGTTGACTTGAAGAGTCTCCCAAAAGAATCCAGAACCATTCTTCCGTTTTATATCAGCAGCTGTTTTGCATAAGTAGATTATTTAATTCTTTTAGAATTCCACCTCTCAAGCTTTCAGCTTTATTTTTGAAGCAGTGTTTACTAATAGGAACTGATGAGGCGTGTTTTAGACATTTTTGAAGATTAAGTAAAAAATATATAGAAAATAATAAAATATGTTCGTCGAGTATTTCGATTCCTTTACGTAAAACAAAAAAAAATCTAACATATATTGTATTATAACTATATAGTATATTGTTTATTACAACTATTATAGTCATGTATGCAAGTATGTATTTATACCGGCGGTCATAGGTCAGTGGTCAAAGCGTTTGCTTTGCAAGTCAAAGGTCGTGGGTTCAATCCCCGACAGAGATTAAAAAAAAAAGGATTTTTAATCGATTTTTGAGCTCTAAAATACCCCCGTTTGGAGTGAATTTGATCCATCACCCGTAAAATGTCAGTCATTGCCTATTAATTAAAAGTGGTGGTAGACGAAAGTTGTCCCGTGAAGACCACCCATTCATAGTAAATTCCTGTAATAATAAAGGATGATGCGTGAATCTCGGGCTGTAGTCTATGACGTTGGCGGATCAACACTACACATGCAGCGTTTAGCCATATACACCATGTTAAAAGCCATAGAATTCCACAGACGAGACTTCAAAATTACTATCACCATCTGTCGGTATTCTCCTGTATGTGCTTACATAAAAAAAAAAGAAAGAAAAAGTCAGAATCATAATTTATTTATAATATTAGATACAACAATTAATTTGGTTCATGACAATAATAGAAAGACTAATATTACAATATCTCATAAATGTAGTTTAGAAGTAGTTAGTTGTATAATCATGGAGACGTCAGCATCTGGTGCAAGGTTTCAGAATATATCCAAATTTGTTACGCCTATTAAATTGTAAAAATAAGGATAATCTTCAAAATAAGAAGGATTTATTCAAATAATGTATCGTGATAACGTGGCTAATTGTTGCATGCGTATTTTGATACACATATTTACTATGTATTTATATACCTATATATTATTTAACAATATTGAAACGAAGAAGAAGACTATCGACTTATAACGATTTATTCAATAATAAGGTACGAAGTAAAATATTTTATAATTTTTAGCTGTTGAATAACTTAATAAGAAATTCAATTACACAAATTAATTAAATTTCGTTGGCTGCAAATGACTTGTTTATTCAGCCTTTGAGATATCATAGTTGAAATTAAAATTTTATAATGTATTATCAAGCGTACCGATCTCACGTACAACAACAATATTTTCGCATTAATATTCACAATATCCAATAACGTCTCCATATTTTTTTCACCCCCGGGATTAATTTATATTCGATGTGCTGTTAACTTCGTGTCGGTGGCAGACGTCTGCGATTGGATAATTTGAAATTGGAAAGGATTGTCTTTCGACGGGCATTAGACGTGAAGTCGGCCACAGTCTGCTCTTTGGAAAATAATTTATTTTAATTTATGATTCACGCAGAGATGGATAATTCACAAAGAATAATATACGACTTTCAAATTAAAAATAAAAATTCAATCGTGACCTATTATATCTTGTTATCTTAGGTGTGTTTTATCTCATCCATACTGCATTTGAGTTCCAATATTTAAATAAATCGTTTTATATTTTTTACAAACTGACAAAAATACTTAATTAATTGAAATACTTTTTCCATACATTTTTATAGCTGTAGATATATAATATTTATTTATGATAAATTTTAAGGTAATAGGTAATTAAAAACGCTTTCAAAACAAAATGTAAATGGGGACTTGCATTTAATAGTATATTACGATTTGAAGTTATTATGTTGATATCAGATATGAATAAAATAATTTTTAGAATTTCTCCCCCGATATATTTGTAGACGACATGTTTCAGTCACGTCGAATGGCCATTTTCAAGTCAGTTAGTAAAGTGAGTGTTGGCTCTATATAAAGCAAAGAGTGAGTGAAAAGGTGGATATGAATTGTGTGATGGGTGAAATATGTCGTCTACAAATATATTGTAGGATAAATTCTAAAAATTCTTTTATTTATATCTGATATTATGAAATTCCACCAAGAACTATCGATCAAAAAAATCTAAATAATTATTATGTTGATACCTGATTAGATAGTAGACATTTAACTATACACCTACACTTTAATTATATCGGATTTTAAATTATTTAATTATATATTAATTGTTATGAACTGTGGTGTCTTACGAGATGACAGTGTAAAACAACGTAGTTTCAATTTGTATGAATGATAAAAGCTATTTTATTTGATTTTGGAATAAGATGGGACAGCACAATTCATTAAAGACATTTATTTATGTACTGATTATTTGTACACTGTTTTTTTTTACTAAACTTACTCAATAATAGTCGATTGTAAAAAACGAGTTATTCATTTATTTCAGTTCCCAATGTTGTGAATTAATATAATCTTCATCCAACATTAATTTCAAAAATCTAAATACGTCATTTTATGCAACATGAAGTTGTCACTTTCATTGGTTTTCAACCAACATCAAAACACAAACCTTGTCTATCTCAGAACGAATAAAACATGACTTACACCACTTTCATAATCATGGGCACATATTAGTTGCAATATTTAATGCTTATGCCTTCACCATCTATAGGATATAGCTAGTATAAAGCTACACCATTTTATCTGGAAAGATATTTTACTCGACGTGTTGCATACGTGGCGTAAATCGAATCAGTAATGTCAATCTGGTAACATTTCCCTCCATGTAGCGGGTATTGGCTGGCCGGTGGCGATGGCGATGGTGATCCCTCGGTAGTCCAGACGTTTCCGCTTTTCTTTGACGTGGTAATACCAAAGCGAGTGGGCAAAACGGAGCATTTTCCATCGGGGATCGAGAACATAATGGACGAAAAATATCTCAGACAAAACCAAAAGAAACACGAAGCATGTACTCTTATCCGTTTTATGTTTCAAAGATTCACAAAAATAACGCAGAGATTTATTTTTTACGGAATAAGTTCCAAGTAAGTACGAGTAGTATACAAAATACAATAAAATGAGGAAAGTAGGAGAAAAAAAACCATACAAAATTGTGTAAATCAATTGAGAAGCCTTGCCATCGAATTAATTACTAGTGATTATCAAATAGACCAATGATATGAGGTAGACTATATTGATGTATTTGGATTGAAGTATACTTACAGAGGTAAAAGAGAATCATATGTATCTCAGTTGCGTTATTTTATATTATAGGGACGTTGAAAAATTACATTTCTTCTTGGAATTATTAAAATTAATAAAATTTTACTTTTATAAATTAAGTAAAAATATTATAATTATAAATTTATAAAAATATGTACTTTTAAATTCGATATACCCGTATTGAAGTAGAATAACATTCACAATAGTCTCAGTAGTTCGCTTATCTATACCCTCATCTTTCGCTTAAGCAGTGATATGAGGTTACCTTCGCACTATGTCGACAAATGTTATTTGATTTTAAAATCGAGAAAAATGAGGCAGTTTTCGATTTATAATTGATGATTCAACATGAATATATTTGTATAATATAACTAATTCAATTGTTACGCCTTCAATTAAACGAATATGATATGAAATTCCTTCTGTAATCATTACATATCCCTTTCGATAAGGCTCGGTGAAATGCAAATTATACTGTCAATACGGCGTGAATTTTTCAAACCATTTTTTGGTGTTGCTAAAAACTAGTATTTGAAGCATAAATGTACTTACCTCACCTATTTTCATATATCACATTGTTTCTTCTATACTTTAGCTATCATATGATGCATAAAAAAACTATTATATTTAACAAACGTTCATTATGTAACTCCATACATGTGGTGGCATTCACAAATGTGGTTTACAGAAAAATCGCTCCTGTTACGAAACCTAACCATATTTAATTACATGCTTTTCAGATTCCTGTAAATAATAGATGTAGGTTGATAAAGGGAATGACTGCACTTCCAATTTCCTACCGTAGATGTCACAATGAGTACAAAAAGTAGCAAAATGATATATCACGTCAACCGATGTCAACAGTCGGGTAATCTTTGACGGCATATGCCGACAAGCGATGCGAAAGGGATATTATATTTTCATAAGAACACGAAGCTCAAAATATTTTTTGAATGTATAATATTTCATTGACAGTATAGTATTGAAAACTATATTTGTATATACTGAACAAAAAGTCAAATAAAATATTGAGGTGCAGTGGTATCTTGAATGCATTTTACAGTAAAAACTGATAAGGTGAGCTTATTGTGAGATAAGAATTGATGCATCCCGCCTTGAAGTATAAAACCAAATTGAATTCTGATGCATTCGCGACGAATCTTTCCTCTCATAGTCGACTCGTTGCCAATGCGGAGATTACTTTAAATTCTGAATAGTTTTAAAAATACGTTTATTCGTGTAAAGACATGCCGAGAATGCTGGGCGTGGATTTACCTATCATTAATCTTGTAGTTATTGAATATATGTTTTTACATATATTTTGCGTTAACGAGTAAATAAAAAAGGAGAAGTTGGTGAAGAAGTATAAATAATTACAGAATTATATGTTTTTAAGCCATCATAAAAATCTTGAAAATGTTTAATCGTCATACTTCTTATAATATATAATTAAAAAATTAAATAAAAATATATACAATGGAACCCTTCAAAACTTCACGTTTTTCGAACCAAAAAAAGTTAAATACCACAAAACGTAATATGCGAGAATGATTCATATACGTAATTGTAATTTTATATTAATTAAAAAAAAAACGAATTAAAAAATAAAATGAATATATATTATTATAATTATGCAGTTTTCACCAAGTAGTGTCAGTTGGTAACTTTAACGTTATTAAAAAACTTCAAAAACGTAATAATATAAAACAAGTTAAGTAAAACAAACGACAACGGTAAAATGGAGTAACACCCTATATATATAAAAAAAAGGATTATTGAATGCTTCTACTCATAGAATCAGTTGCAAATAATAGAAGATGGTTTGCTCCAACCTCGTCTTGCAGTCAACGGAGACGTTTATTATTTGCGATATCGTAAACGTGAACATATCCGCGCGTGCAATTTTCAACGGCGCTTCGAAAATATCAAAAATTCAGCGAATTTTCAAGAAAAGCAAGTGTTGCAGGCGCTCTCAACAAAACACAGATACATTCGTCGCGTACGGGGAAATTATCGATAGTGCAGCGCTTCGAACAAAACGATCGCGGTGGAATTTTCCTACTAAGAGCGCGAATAGAAATCTACGGGTATGTATAGCAACATCCTCCTCTCTCTCAAAAGAGGAGTTATTACGTCGCGTGTGGGCAGGATGAGGAGCGGGTCATCAAACAAACCCTTTCTTTTAGAAGCACATTGATTATATTTACTTAAAAACGTTACGAGCTTTCGGCCATGCGGGAGGACATGCTGCTGTGGCCGTGATGCTACCTTCTCGATCATCAACACATAGCTGGCCCGTGGTCGGTCACTAGCGCCGTCAGTGGCAAAACTATATAACTAGTCCCAATATGGCGGGCACATAAAGGTGTGGCAAGCGACAAAAATAAGAGACGAAAGATTATTTATCGTGGCTCTCGGTACCAGTTAGCAAGGGTTGATGTCAAAAGATTGTGACCCGTACGTTATATTTATTACATAATGTACTTGCATTATATGAGACATAATATAAAAATATCAAATTATTGATGTGGTTATTTATTGTTTTATCAATGAATTAAGTCAATTTTAATTGACTGATACTCACAGAATCAATAAATTATCGGTTTGAATGCGGCGCCATTTCGTGCATTTGTCGATAAATTTTTAGACTTCAAATAAAGATTTTATTATTTGGATTATTTTTCATTTTTATTAAAATATTTTTCAAAATTCTAATTTTACTTTATAGATAATTGATCTATACTTCAATATTAAAAGTAATTAAATAGAAACATAGAATTCTACATCAAATTCTACGCATCATTTCATTCAGAAAAAATATCGGCAGACGCGGGATTCGAACCTCGAGCGTTGCACCTTTGCTCCGTCCTTTACACTCTGTTGTCCACACGACCATTCTCTGCTGGACAAATACGCGAAACTTGATGTAAACTAATATGAAGCTCAAAATTCCTTGTAAGGCTCATGAAGGCTATGGACGATATCCGCGAAGAAAGTTTTTTTGTTGTTGTTTTGTTTTATGCTATGGTTTACTATATTATACAACTATATAATATTTATGTTCCTAATAGACAGGCACACGTTTCAACTGATCATAATTTAAAATATATGATAAACTGCTTAACCCTTTCGCATCGGTTGTCGGCATACGCCGTCAAAGATTCCCCCACCGTTGACATCGGTTGACGTGGTATATCGTTTTGCTACTTTCAGTACTCATTGTGACATCTACGGTAGGAAATTGGAAGTGCAGTTATTCCCTTTATCAACCTACATGTATTATTTACAGGAATCTGTACAGCGCGTAAATAAATATCATTAGGTTTCGTCACAAGAGCGTTTTTTTGTAAACCATATGTGTCAATGTCACTACATTTATGGAGTTACATAATGAACGTTTGTTAAATACAATAGTTTTTTATGCATCATCTGATAGCTAAAAGATAGAAGAACCAATGTGATATATGAAAGTAGGTCAGATAAGTACATTTATGCTTCAAATACTAGTTTTAAGCAAAACAAAATGGTTTGAAAAATTCACTCCGTATTGACAGTATAATTTGTATTCCACCAAGCCGAAACGAAGAAGTTAAATCATAACTGTTGTTGTCTTGCATAATGAGCATGAATAATAATTAAAAATATGACAGCTTATTTAAGGTTCGAACACATTTATTAATTAAAATATAATCGATGAATTTATTTACATGTGAAATATAAATATAGGTCTACTAAAACCACCGATAACAAAAACAAGTTGCAATAATGTTTTAATTAATCACTAATTAAGAAAATGAACAACGTATTTTTAAATCAAACGTATACAATTTAATCTAATTTATTTTTTAATGATTTGTACTATTGAAATACTCTGTAATGAATTATGTTAACTGATTCAGATGCACAAATAGATAATGAAATAACCGTTTGAATGCACATTGCAAATGCGTTTCATATTTACGAAGCACAACAGCGAAATGCTGAAAAATTCGATTTTTCTTTTTCAGCGAGTGGGTTTTCTTCAGGCCGTACCGACGCCAGCGACGGCGGCTGCTCGCCAGTAGGTACTGTACTGCCGCGCGGGCCGGTCGCTCGGCTGGCTCTCAGATATCGCGGAAAAACCTCCAAAAACACCAAGAAAATACGTATAATACGTAAAATACGTATAAAAAACACGATAATAAATACCATTCGAAGCATCGGTCTGCGATACACCGCTAAACAAGTTGTTTTCACTTTTTTCCTTTGACTCTTTTCGGTGTTTATTTTTTCAGCCGGTGTGTGTAAAGTTTGGCAGGAAAGTTGAGGCAGACTTCAGTTTTTAAGTACAGTTTAAGACTTTAATGATACGCAAAAGGTTTCGTTGACACGTAATGTGAATTAAACTGATTTTAAAGAAGGGCCGTATCTTGTATGTCGCTTCGGAAAAAACTGAAAACTAGTTTTTGAGGATACACAACAACAAGCTGGCATAAAAATATAAGGTAATATCATTTACATTACTCGATTGTTGTGAAGATTTTACTAAAATTATATAACATCATGGGAAATTATATATCATGTGTATCAAATTGAATAATATGAATAATTTACAAATGAAAAATGAAAACTTATGTTTGCGATCAAAATATGTTTTGACTACATATTAAAATATATGTTTATTTTGATAAGTTTAGTAGCTATAAAGACAGTAACTTAAAAAAAAAAAACCTTCTTATCTAAATAAATAAAATATTTTTAGTAATGTATTTATGAAATTAATTATCTTTGAAAATCTCACCATCATAACTATTAAATTCCATGCAGTTAGAGTAAAATTCTTTGGAATAAAAAAATCTATGCTTAAAAATGTAATTTATACGTTTTGTGTTCATGTTCTTCGTAATCAATATATAATTTATTACTTCTTAAAGGAACGGCTTAAATAATTATTACTCTAAAGATTCATGTATTTAATTTTTTATTAATATTCTTAAAAAATAAAAGTAATAATTCATATTTAATTCGTATTTCATGTTTTAATGTACTAGTAATATTTAATATTCAATATAAATCATTGATTTTTAATATAAATGAACTCGTATGTTTTTCACGACTAAAACATAACATTTCACTGTCAATAAATACATATGTTTTCACAATTGTTATAAAGATTCTTAGTAAGGATTATTATTAGGAGTATAAACTTAAATTCTCTGTATTTTTAAACCTTATTGACATTTAAAAGGATAATTACAAACGACATAAAATGACTGCCAATTAAGCATATTTCAGTAGAAATTTAAATTGGCGGTTTGGTATGATGATTGATTTGAAGATAATTAAAAGATAATTGTATCACCAATGCAATTACGCCATAAAACCTACCGATAACTGATGATAAAAGCCTATAATTATTTATTCATTTTTAACAAACAGAAGCATTCATTAAAAGTTTGATATGAATGAAAAACTTGTGTTTTTTTTAATCTAATTTATTAATACATGTATTTTGAAAAAATAAGTAATAATAGTAACATTATTTAAAAACGGATTTGTACATTTTCTAATAATGATCAAATTAGGTTGAAATAGCGATTTTCGTACCATCGCAAAATAATCAATATTGGGCATGGAACGTACTTGGATGACTGACCCATTGGTGGATTGAGGCGCCTCCATTAGAACCAAAAAGTCCTGGCATCCAGAACATCTTATGATGACTGAACTACGCTTGGACTGATACACATTTAAGGCGATTATATGTTCCAGCTATGGAATGCTATAATTTGCATCAAAGTTGGAGCATATGGTTTCCACAAACTGCTGCCGCACTGTTGAGTTGATATTAACGTTGTAGTATCCGAGGCATTTTTTGTGTTTTTGAAAATCATAATTTTCGAAGAGATCAGATTACAACTCCGTGGCTCCCAAGATTAAGACCATTTGATTCTAAGAGGCAACTCTACTCAATGAAGGACATATATACAAGGCAGTGATCCTCATAATCAGCCTGTGTCCGTCCACTGTTGGAGGTAGGCCTAGACTAGAGCATAGACTCCCCTAGGCCTTCCGCATCCAGGCCACTCCCGTAATTCTTCGGATGTTCTCCTCAGCCCATCTTACAGGGGGTCGGCCAACGCTTCGTTTGCCAGTTCTTGGGTAGTGATCCATTCAAGATTTCGATCCATTCAATTTCAGAGAACAACACAATATTATCGTTGGTTGGTTGGACTAGATTATATAGGAAGTATATGTAAGGAATTTTAAATAAGCGATAGCGAAAGTTTATTGTTTTACTCAAAACTATCAGCAAGCGTATGTCAAATAAAGATAATAAATATTTTTAAGCGTTCATTTCTTTCAACTGTTCACATCCCGTTCAACTTGTGGTGGATGATTTTAGTTTATTTTTTTCCGAAATATCTTCACAAATGTTGTGGAAAACACGGCTATTTTAATTCGAAAAACATATAATTGCACACCAACGTAGTTTGATGCATAATGGTGTTGCCAGTACCAGCTTTCGACCTTACCGCGCCCGTATTGTTTATATTAAAAAAAAAATCTAAGCAAGATTGGTTGTCCTCGGCGCCCTTAGCTTATTCGACGCCCTGGGGCACCGACCCACTTCGCCACCCCCTAAAACCAGCACTGGGTGTTGCTATAAAAGTAGAAATTATTAAACTATTTTGAAGAGGCTGAGTCGAACTTATAGTACAAATGTCTTTATAGCACAACTGTATAATACCTTATACAACCGAGATAGAACCGAACTGAATCGTATGAGATGAACATTAACAGTTATCGATGATTACGCATTATTGTCTGTCTCCTGCAGGTATGCGGGTTTGCCGTGACAACCCCAATAAATTAACTGCAACATTATTTTTTATTCTCAAAAAAATATGGTTAACAAAACATAAAAGCATTTCTGTACATTTTTTTTTATGTAAGCACATACAGGAGAAAACCTTCAGATGGTGATAATGATTCTGAAATCTCATCTGTGGAATTATATGACGCTTACTATGCTGCATATGGGTAAGCGCTTCATGCGAAGTGTTGATCCGCAAACGTCATAGACCACAGCGCGAAATTCACGCATCATCCTTATTATTACTGGAATTCACTATTAATGGCTGGTCTTCACGGGATGACTTTCGTCTAATTATAATACCGATTTCGATTAATATGCTATGACTGGCATTTTTCGAGTGAGGGATCAAATTCACACCAACCGATGGTATTTTAGAGCTCAGAAATTGTTTTTTTTCAAATATCAGTCGGAGATCATCACCACGTCCTTCGGCTTGCCAAACAAACTCTTTAACCACTGAGCTATACGTGCTGGCGATATATATAACTGTCTGTCGTTATTCATAAAAATAATATTATCAAATGTACCTTTCGGACAAACTCGTTCAAAATTTTAATAAAACATTTTTTTGAATGCAATTCCTTTATTTGAATAATTTTCATGGGCATTCTTTCGATCAGATTTATTCCAGCATTGATTTTAAGTGAACATGAATTTAGTCACCGCAAACCGCGGCTTGGGAATTGTCACCTGCCACAGCACTCGGCACAATCTCTAGTGTGTTTTGTGATGGAATGCCTTCCTATGTTTAAATTTTTAAGCGAGTCTCACAGGCAACTGTCCACAGTTCTTCAGGTATTTTCAGGCAAGACCGAGTGCCCTTGATATTTAATGTATACAGGCATACATGTTGAAAGCACGCGAAGAATATTTTATTTGTCAGAAACCTCACGTGACATTTCATGCCCGAAAAGAGACGGAGGAAACTTTTTCAGCGTGACTTTCTTGTATATTATTAGCGCATGATTTATTCATAAACTTAAATTTCAAATCGAGACGGTTTTCTCATCGATATTTGTGGGATGAACTGTTTTTTTTTTAGTTCAACACGGTGTTAGAAAATACATTTATTATATTTGAGTATTTAATTTATTTTCTTTCCATATCCGTTCCACTAATGAAATATATGGTCACAACAAATTGCCACAACTCAGTTCATCAGTTGCTATTATCTATGCCTTATCTTAACCCTTTCGCATCGGTTGTCGGCATACGACCGTTGACATCGTTTGACGTGATATATCGTTTTGCTACTTTCAGTACTTATTGTGCATCTACAGTAGGATATTGAAAGTGCAGTCATTCCCTTTATCAACATACATGTATTCTTTACAGGAATCTGTAAAGCATGTAAATAAATATCGTTAGGCTTCGTCACAGGAGCGATTTTTCTGTAAACCACACGTGTCAATGCCACCACATGTATGGAGTTACATAATTAACGTTTGTTAAATATAATATTTTTTATGCATCATCTGACAGCTAAAGGATAGAAGAACCACAGTGTTTTTTAAAATTTAGGTCAGATAAGAACATTTTTGCTTCAAATACTAGTTTTAAGCAAAAAAATGGTTTGCAAAATTCACGCTGTATTGACAGTATTATTTGTATTCCACCGAGTCCTAGCGAAACGGTTAAGACATATTTTTACCCGAATGTCTATATATATGCAATATATATGATTCCTGACAACATCCATTACAGGAAAACTGTTTTTTTAAGAGGTTCTTATCAGGCAAAATATATGATTAAAAAATATAAATAAACAGTTAAAAACAAGCATTCTTTGAAATTTGCATTGGTAAATCACGAGTATTATGCAGTATGACCTGCATCGAGATCTGGAATAATTGCGTAATTTTTGGCAAGAATTGTAACAATTTTGGCAAGATTAATACTGAATATGTGACCCGCACTCTTTGGCAAGAGTACTATTATAAATAAAGTACGTTTCGTTTCAAACATTACCACTCTTATGACAATATTCATTTACTTGTGTTTTTAATAGGCGTAACAAATTTTGATATTTTCTGAAACCTTGCATCAGATAATGACATCTCCAAGATTATAAAACAAACTACTCGTAAACTACATATTTGAGATATTGTAATATTAGTCTTTCTTTAATTGTCATGAACCAAATTATTATTTTTATCTAATATTATAAATAAATGCTGATTCTGCCATGTTTTTTACTACCGACAGATGGTGATAGTAATTCTGAAGTCTCATCTGTGGAATTCTATGACGCTTACCATGGTGTATATGGCTAAACGCTGCATGTGGGAGTGTTGATCCGCTAACCTCATAGACTACAACCTGAGATTCACGCATCATCCTTAATTATTACAGGAATTTACTATGAATAGGTGGTCTTCACGGGATGACTTTCGTCTACCGCCAATTTTAATTAATATGCTATGACTGGCATTTAACGGGTGATGGATCAAATTCACACCTACCCGTGGTTATTTTAGAGCTCATAAATCGATTACAAAACTTTTCTTTTTTAATCTCCGTCGGGGATTGAACCCAAGACCTTTGGCTTACAAAGCAAACGGTTTGACCATTGAGCTATGACCGCCGGCTGAAATTAAGAACTAATGTCAACATATAGTAGGTTTCATGAACAGGTTCCAGAGTTAGAGAGAAAAAGGTGATACCATACTCAGTTCATATTTGTAAATACGACGATAAATTTTTGTTAATAGATAATAAATAAACTTTTTTCAACCAATATTTCGACCGCCATTGCAGGGGTCTTCTTCAGGATTAGTATATTGATATTGATAGGATATTGGTTGAAAAAAGTTCACCACACACGGCTCAACCCAAAAGCCACAACATCGAATCTGGCCGTGAAAACCTAAGAAATTATTTAGATAATAAATAATTGTATCATATAACGAGTCACAGAATTAATTATATTAAGTATAACATTTAAAGGTTTCTCGAACTTATGGTTTCACAGAACAGATCGTAACTAGGTTACTTCCAACTTCTAGGTACTGCAAATCTATTACCGGCAATCCGATATTATATCATCATTTTTATATATTGGCATAGAATTTATAACATTGAAAAATATAAACAGTGGAAATAACCATATTTCAAGCGTATGGTGTATAGAAGGATTAGGATATCCAACATGCTCGTTATCCAAGACAGCATTAATTAATGGATATAAAAGAGAATAGTATCCGTAGAAAATCATTGATGCTATGTGAACTATACATACAATACGAAAGACATTAAATTCGTTAACCCTTTCATTACGGCTCTGTTTGAATACAAATCTTCTTCTTCGTGTGAGCGACGTCAAATTATTTTTTCCCAGTATCTGGCAAACATCGATAGCTCGTGTGTTGCCCAGCATTAGGTCCTGAGATGTGCAGCTTGTTGGGCACATGGAGCAGCATCTTAGGTGTGAGGCGGTCTGCAGGTCTCCACAGTCGCACAATAGTGTCTCTCCCTGCCGAAGCATTCCCCACCGCTCGAGGTTGTTCTTTGTTCTACCAACTCCGGTTCTTAATCTGTTCAGGGATTTCCAGGTATGCCAGTCAAGGTTCTTGCCAGTTGGGAGGCCTTCCTTTGGAGTAATGAAGTCCTCTGGTGCGATTTTAAAAAAATATATATAAATTATACTGTCAATTATAAAACCAGTATTTGAAGCATAAATGTACTTATCTGGTCTATTTTCATATAAAACATTGGTTCTTGTATCCTTTAGCTATCAGATGATGCACAAAAAACTATATATTACGTCAAACGATGTCAACGATTGGGGAATCTTAAGACGGCATATGCCGACAACCGATGCGAAACGTTAAAAAATAGATTTTCTAAACGTAGTAGAAACAAAGACAATAATACGATGTACTTGTAACAATGAAAAAATCATGAAACAATAATGGTTGTACTTGTAAATATATTGTTTATTTTATCTGAAGTTCTTTATATTTTAATAACTGTTCTTTTGCGTAGTATTGTGACTTAAAATTATTTTTAATTAAGTTAAAAAGGGAATTATTTATTTTATATTTAGTAAGCTTCGTAGTTTACTTAGAATAGAAGAATTTATTTTTAAAATATCATATTACTTTATAAAACATTCGATCTTGACATTCGATATCCTGTCTTCATGAAAAAAAATATTTTTCTTGCGATAAGAAACTTTTGCAATATCCTGTATTTTTTATTCTTTGTACAAGATGACATTATTCGCAGGTAACGAACCGTCATCATATTATATTATTATTTTATAGAATATTTTTATTCTTTCTTGGAGATCGAATCGTTTTATTTGAATCTAAAATATAAAGCTAGTTCTGATATTATTTAAGCCGATTGAAAAACTTCTAAGGATACTTCGAAAAACTATTTTTTCAGCAATGAAAATAATGGCCTTTGTCTAGTCGAGATCAACTCGTAGAATATTTCAAACTTTTATTTTGCTCATCATTTCAAGTCTATTGTAAAAAACATAAATTTTATTAAAGCTATTCTGAACATATATAATGTACTCGTACATATACTAATATCCTCCTCTCTCTCAAAAGGTGTTATTCCGTCGCGTGATGGCAAGATTAGGAGCAGATTATTAACACAGACTTTTTCAGAAGCACATTGAAATATATTTACTATAAACTTTACAACCTTGTGGCTCGACCTAGTCATAGGATTCGGCTGAGCCACAATACAATATGCTCTCGCCGAAGGGCGGGACTCGACTGGTCCGTGCGGCGCCGTGGTTTGTCACCAGCGCCATAAGTGGTAATCTTTATAATTAACGCCAATATGGCGTCACACATGTCTGACTAGCGAACATAAATAAGAGACAAAATATTGTATATCGAGGTTTTATATATATCAGTACATTGATATTATATTAATACGTTGGTATTATTTAAATATTTTAATGTGAATCAGTGAGCAATACAACGTAATGTATTGTGCATAAAATACACGTCAAAGAGTTCGTTTTATTTGTTGGTATACGGATAGTGTACGAGAAAAAGCAGCGCTCTAGATCAGTGCTCCGCAACCGGTGTGCCGCGGCACACTGGTGTGCCGTAAGCCGATACAGGTGTGCCGCGATCAAATAAGGCAATATTATAAATAAATAATTTTACAACGGTCCTTAAGCTCCCAGTGCCTATCGCCTATTTATGTAGACATACAACGAGGTACTTGCTTTATTAAGTTTTAAATGAAATTAAAAAAAGGTGAAATTGATCAAATTAATATCTATTTTTGGCTTTTGGTGTGCCGCGGTATTCAAGGTGAGAACTTTGGTGTGCCGTAGAATCCAAATAAGTACTTTGGTGTGCCGTAGATGAGAAAAGGTTGCGGAGCTCTGCTCTAGATGACGACACCGGATGACAAGAAATAGATTCTCATTCATACTCATGGATAGCGTACAAGCAGATGCCGCGCTACGGAAGCGTTGGCAAGACGTTATCATTTCACGTACAGGTTTTTTGTGTGAATTGTCGATTTCTAAATGTATATGTGAATTAATCGATGCTTATATGCGACTTTGAATTACCTTGTCAGGTGTTGTATAGTTCCCAGCCTTTTTTTCGCCTGTATTCATTGCTGGCATGGGATGAGGCGAGGACCACGGCAGCTGAAAGAGCTTTATGGCAGCAGTCCGTTATGACCATGTGCTCATGTTAGGTGAGAGGACATGAAAATGATGAGCATTGCATAATAAATATGAAAATATCTTATTTTTATGCTTGTTTTTTATATACTGTTCCGGAAAATCGAGGTCGCGGTCCCAAAATTACAGCATCAGCTAAATCGTGATGCCGGAATACCAAGGTTCTGGCACTGAGGATAAGACCAAAGATCGGAGTTGAGTTGGTACTAATTTATTTGGTACGAGACCCCTTTTTATACCATATTTTACAACACGAGTAAGCATTTATAAAAGTAATATTAATACATTGAATGTCATACACCGCATATTACTTGATACCGTTTTTGGACCTTGATCCTTTCAATCCACATAGAGTGGCAGATTATTGGGATGGTCAATGCTCCGTATCGATGCGTAAGCATTCTTTGTTAATATTAATATTAATATTAATAATACATAGAATTTCGTACACCGCAAATTCCTCGATACTTTTTGCGTCGGATCTTGATCCCCTCAATTTACATAGAGTGGAAAAATGCCATGTGTCGTACCTGACTCTACCTGAGATAAAGAGTTTGATTAAAACAATTACTTTAAAGACTTTTGGATGCTTAATACAACACAAGTTTTGAACAAATACGTTAACGAAAAAATCCTTGAATTTAAGTGTGAAAAAAACCTTGTACACTGCAAAAACGTGTCAATTGCTAGTTAAGAGTAGAGTAAAAAAATGAGTAAGATAAATATAATACTTGAAAACTGCCATTTTTGTGGATTGCGTTTTGAAGGCTAATAACATAGTCGTATCAACACTTGCAAATTTCTTACATTTTTTTACAAGTTTTGCATAAGATGTTACAACAAAGGAAAATGTACAAAATATACAATGAAATAAAATAAAACGTTTGCAAAAGCAAAAAGCTTCTCGGGGAGACAAAACTGCTCTTGTTTTTGAGGAGCGTGCTCTAGTGAAAAGACGCAATCTGAAGATGCCACTTAGGGGTGGAGCTTTCACCTGAGCTGAAGTTACGGGAGCTTACAGCTCTTCTCGGTCCTTCGAAATGAGGGGCGGGGTAAAGGAAAAGTGCGTTTTGGTGATTTTTTGTGCGAAGGACATTTGAGAAAAATGCGGGTGAAAGAGCGACCCATGTTAAGGAACAGATACCGGAATGGCCCGAATATATATATTTTTTATGAACATTTTGAATTCTCGTAGATCAGCTGTTAGTTTTAAGGTTTGTCCTAAAGAAGGTATGATGTCGACAAAATTGGTAGACGAATAAATAATTAAAGCTAAGGGGTTTTTAAAAAATTATTGTTGTGTCATTCTTTCAAAAATAAGAGTTTGAGAGTTGTCAAACATAAATTGTGACTAATTATTTCGATTTTTTCGATCGATAATTCTTGGTTCCATAATATCAGATATAAATAAAATATTTTTTAGATTTATCCCACAAAATATTTGTTGACGACATGTTTCAGCCAATTTCAAGTCAAGGACTTGAAAATGGCCATTCGACGTGGCTGAAACATGTCGTCTACAAATATATATTGTGGGATAAATTCTAAAAATTATTTTGTTTACATCTAATAAATTGTGAAAATTAATTTAATTGTATAACAATGATTCAATTTAGGATTTAAACCTAAGATACTAAAACATATGTTTAAATATTGATTTCAAAATTATGTTTATAAATCTTTATTAGCTTGTTAAGTTAATTGATATTAAAAAAAAAAACTTTTTTTGATTTGAATTAGGCAAGAATATAGTTTGGATTTTTATTTTTATTAAAATATTTTTCAATATTCTAATCTTATTTTATAGATAATTGTCTATATTTCAATAGTATTAGTAATTAAATATACACATACAATTCTACATCAGATTTTTATGCATCATTCATTCATATATAAAAAGCTTGTGAATAAATGTTGACTGATTGAATCATAAAAAATAAATAAAATAATATATAGACTCTGAATGTATACTACAGAGACATCTATATGTTAAATATTTATCTATTTACCTTATTTTTACACGGATCACGTACGGTTCCAGCTCAGTTATCTCTTAACAATTGATGGATTAAGAAAGGCCACCAGTGCTTCAGATTCAGTGCTGGTGTGGACGGATACGAAATGTTGGACGTTTGATTTGTGACAATATTGCCGTGTTAATTGTGTGTCAACCATGATATACTTATGACATGGTTTTTGTTGCCACAAATCCTAACTGTTTGCGCTGCGTATTCCGACACTTGTTATGAGTATGAGGTCATTGACACTAAATATGTCAATACATTTACATCATTACATTTACGTTTGTACTTCAGTGACGAAATAAAATTGTATATTTTGTAGTGTCATTGAAGGGAAAGAAATAAAATTAAAATCGATGAATAGTTTGATGATCAGGATAAAGACGAAAAAGAATTGATTTATATGGTGTAAATCATCGAAAAAGCAAATGTTGAAAGTAGCAATGATTGTGGCAATAACATTACCAATAAACTAAAAAAAAATTACGTCTAAAGACATTTGTGAAATTTTTTGAAAGTCCTGGGCTCTCAATATTATATATGTGTGTACTGATTTGTTTAGAGAAATAGTCCATTTCCGGTCCCTGGATTTATAATACAAAAGTTGTCGCCCTTTACAAAAGCTCAGGTAAATAGAAAGGGATTTTTTGGCGCCGTGCTTTTTCCGTCGCGTGTTCGGGATTTCAATTATGTAAACATTTTCTCATATTGTGCCCGCGCCAATGAAACAGGTATAAGGTGTACTACACACTAAAGGTATAACTTGTACACGCGCAGTAATAAAGCGTACGACCTCTTACCGCGAAGCAATGAAACGACTGACGGAAATGCTGTTTTTACTGTCACCATCCAAACACAAGTATTTTAAAAAAAGAGAAGCATCTTAAGTACGCGTATTTTAGAAAAGAAAAGTATCATATAAAATAAACATGCCAACACATCGCTGGTGAGGATAGCTTAGTGGTTAAAACGTTGGCTTGCAAAACCGAAAGTCGTGGGTTAGATCTCCGACGGAGAAAAAAAAAAGATTTCTAAGCGCTAAAAATACCACAGATGAGAAATCTGTGTCGCTATCACCATCTGTCGGTTTTCTCCTCTATGTGCTTACATAAAAAAATACTCATGCTAAATAAATAACAAATCAGTTTTTAAAAATGTTAAGCTCACTTTCCCACATTGAAAATAATACTTTTTTTTATATATAAAATTCTTTGGCAAACCAAACTTTTCTTTTAAATTTGAAGAAAAATATTAACTCATTAGTCGGATGTGGGAGTGAAGTGGAAGTGTTGTGATCTATGGATAGCTGATAGGTAATTTTTATACGTGTTAGGAAGAGATCACTGGAAATACACCGACATTCCGAACAAGAAACAAAATAAATAAAAACATGCTGTAATGGTACGGGGAATTTAATCTCAAAATAAAATTACGTGTCCATGAGGATAATGTCACATGCATTCAGTATACTTTATTTTCCGTACACGATTTGTATAGAATATCATACATTGGAGAGACGTAGAACAGTGACTGACTTGCTGTTTATTTTTAAAATTATGAACTCCATAATCGATGACTCGACATTATTGAAGGAAATTACGTTCAATGTTCCCTTCCGGTTCACTAGAGGCAAAACTGCTACATGTAAGGACATCTAAAACCAACTACGGATTCTATTCTCCTATGTTAAGAATGTGTAGACTGGTTAACTCCTCTAGTGACTTGGACTTTTTCAGGGTGGACCTTCCAGCATTTCGCAGATCCCTCTACTAATGTGCTGGATCTGTTTTTTTTACTCATGTTCATGTTTTGTCTAAATGTATTGTCTTAGCTATTATATTTTTCTGTTTTACCATTTAATTTATTGTATTTTCTATTTTAAAACCGTATGTATTGGCCTAGGCCATTAATAAAATAAAATAAAATATTTCTCTCATTCTTCTAGAAAGATTCTCATAATTTTCTGTATGCAATATGCGCACGGTTAATTGAAGTTTGTCCAAAAGGTAGTAAGAGAGTTTTTTTACAACCGTCCTATTCATTTACACCGGCGGGGACAACATTTTTCATGAAATACTACAAAGCGACGGAAAGGGTAAGTTTCTCCGGGAAATATTTCATAATGAGGCTCCATTTATTTTAATGAACACCTCGGCGGCCTTTCAGATAAAGTTCCCCGTTTCGTAAACGACGGTGAAAATATTTACAGACATCAGACAAATAGAAGACGAAAATATGAAATGCCCTGTTTTAATTCACTATGAGATTTTCATAATTTCTCGTCTGTCTTACGATATAAAAAGAGTATAGCCGGCAGGTATAGCTCAGTAGTCAAAGCATTTGATTTGCAAGTCAAAGGTCGTGCGTTCGACCCCGACGGATATTAAAATATATATAAAAAAAAATCGATTTCTGAGCTCTAAAATACCCCCGGTTAGTCCTCATAGCCTAATAATCAAAATTGGTGGTAGACGAAAGTCGTCCCATTCATAGTAAATTCCTGTAATAATAAAGAATGATGCGTGAATCTCGGGCTATATGACGTTGGCGGATCAACACTCCAGATGCAGTGCTCAGCAGCATGGTAAGCATCATAGAATTCCACAGACGAGACTTTAGAATTACTATCACCATCTGTCGGTGTTCTCTTGTATGTGTTTACATAAAAAAAAGTTGTGGGAGGATTTTTAGCCAAAAATAACGGTAGGATATACACTAGGCTACAATTTCGTTTCATTCGACAACTTAAATTTTGAGTTTAATCCAACTTTTCAAAATGTTATTTTGAACATAACTGTGTTGTATTAAAAAAATATTAAAATAATTGTTATAATCAACTCTTTATCTTAGATTCATTCGGTCAGGTATGGCACAGGGCATTTTGCCACTCTGTGCAAATTGAGGGGATCAATGTTCAAAATAACAAGTATCGAGGAATTTCCGGTGTACACAATTCTATG
This sequence comes from Glossosoma conforme, assembly GCA_022606575.1. Taxonomy (NCBI): domain Eukaryota; kingdom Metazoa; phylum Arthropoda; class Insecta; order Trichoptera; family Glossosomatidae; genus Glossosoma; species Glossosoma conforme. Next base: position 3,205,000 of record JAGTXR010000035.1, on the reverse strand, counting down.
TATTAGTCATATTAATATTAATAAAGAATGCTTACGCATCGATACGGAGCATGGACCATCCCAATAATATGCCACTCTATGTGGATTGAAGGGATCAAGATCCAAAAACGGTATCGAGGAATGTGCAGTGTATGACATTCAATGTATTAAAAATATTTTTATAACTGCTTACTCGCTGTAAATTAGGGTATAAAAAGGGGTCTCGTATTAAATAATAAATTAGTACCACTCAACTCTGGTCTTTGAACTTATCCTCAGTGCCGTAACCTTGGTATTCCGGCATCACCATTTAGCTGATGCTGTAATTTTGGGACCGCGACCTCAGTTCCGGAACACTAACCAATAACTTTTTTAGCGGATTACAGTAAGACTAGATGCGATGAAAAAAATATAATAAATGCATCAAAATTCAATACCAGATTTCGAGTAAGAATATTTAATCCATTTTTTTTTATTATTTAATAAACATATGAAGATTTATAGAGTTATTCAAAAATTTATACAAATACTGATTTTTTTTTTCGAAATATGCGTTTGTGTACTAATTGCTAAATATCTATAAATCATTGGTTTATAAAGAAAAAAATAAAAATATTTTTTGTTTTTATATTTATTTGAATGATAATAAGATTACAAAAAGTATGTTTTTAAACATCCTATAACTTGGGTAAAACCCAGAGGGAATATTATATATTTAGACTGTAGGTAAAAATATTATTGACGTTTAAATGAAATAATTAAGCCTTTGAAGATTTCATCATCAGCCTGTATCCGTCCACTGCTGAAAATAGGCCTGAAAATGATAAATATTCATTGACGATGAATTGATAATTATAGATTTTCTTTACATATAATCTCAGTCCACGTGCACTGGGATAAACATTAATATCCAGTGCTTAAGCACCGAGATTCTAAATATGTTACTGCTCGTGCACTCAAGTAAATGAGCGCCCCCACAAAAGCAAATTCATCAAAAATTACTTGACAAAATTTAAAATATTCTGTTCCAAAATATTTCCACTGAAATTCCGCATCTTTGAGAGACCAAATAAAAAACTTTCCCGCTGTTTTTTTTTCAAACTCTGACAAAGTTTCGCCATCAAAATAATATTGTAAAGTGAAAATTCATATTAACTCGTTATACTTATTAATATGGAGCCGAGCTTCTCTCTTTAGAATTACGCGGAGCTTAATATATTTGCCGAAGTTCAACGATAACTACTTTGAAGTTGTTTTTGTAATAGTGATTAAGTATTGGCCGAACGTCATTGCATTTGAAAGTTTCATCATAATACTACAGAAAACTTAAAAAAAATGTTTGAAGGAAAATCTATCAAAGAGACGATATTCAGTTTGAAAAACGAAAGCACGCCAAAAGAAAAATTAACAATTATGAATGTCTAAAACGCTGAACGAAATTCTGTGGATGTAATAGCATTGAATACTTCATAATTTGTTTTATATTACATCTGTTTCTGACGAAACAATCGCAAAAGTAGAGGCAGCGATGCTTTTAGATCGAAAAGTGACGGTTCGTAAGCTCTTCGAAATGATCCCTGATGTCAGTAAAACCTCTATCGACCAGATTTTGACGGAGCATAAAGAGTATGCTAAGGTTTGCGTGAGGTTGGTGCCAAGAATGTTGACTGTAGGATAAATTTGGATGGGGTCTTGTCAAACATCCACCCTAAAGTCCGGACTTAGCCCCAAGTGACTACCATCTCTTGCCTGACATGGAGAAACACCTGGGTTGAACGCATTTTGGCGATAGATGGAAGAAGCGGTTCTCAGGTATCTGCGTGACTTGGCGGCATATTTTTTTACTCGGGCATTCAAAAGATCGTATATCGCATGAAAATGCATTGAAATCAGTAGCGACTATGCAGAAAAATCTAAAAAAAGTTTGAACTTCTCAAAAATGTGCGCATTCAATTAAACATGTTTTATACTGTGAAAAATTACTGGGAAACTTATTTTACGGATAACCCTCGATAATGAGATGTTTTTTCGAAAATAATTGGAATAATTTTTAAATTAAAATGATGTCAATAAAAGCGGCTCTTTAAGAAATTAATCCAAAACTTTATTTTTGAAGATGTGTGTAGCTTTTCAGACTCTCCAATTTAAGAAAGGCTTATATCTTTTTAATATCTTTGGAAATAAATGACATATACTCAAATGAGCTATAAATACCTTATTTTACTAACATGCAGAATTCAATTCGAATGCAATATGATAAATTTTCTTATATATATATATATATTGTGATCATTTACAAGTCTATTAAAGTTCTAAGCAACTGTTAGATCTTTTTATAATTTGATATTAATATTTTAATAAATACACATAGAAAGTGCGGTTTGACTGTCTCATAAAGTATCTCTTCGTCCAGTACCAAGATTGTGTTAAATCATTTCAACGTCGATAAGTGCTCTGATAAGATCTTTGTCAATTTAATTTAAATTTAAATTTCCTGAACGCACGCCATTAAAACGCCATTTCGCAGAATAGTTGCGTCAAAAATGAAGAGATATTCCTCTTAATGGGAGACATCAGTAGGCAGGGAAGTCTTCTCGGTCGCGATTTTTGTGAGAAATTACGCCATTAGGCTTCGAGCTCCTTCATTCGTCACCGTGAGAGGGGGTTTGACCTGGACGTGGAAACCGGAACGCGAATCTTGGACAATTCAGAAGTCTAGAGATTATAACTCTAGCTCTAACTGTTGATCCTCCTTTTGCATGAAAAATAAGTACGATTTTAGGACATGAAAAATATTTTAAGCTGCTTCACCTTCGCTTTAACGTAGGTTAAAAGACGGCAATATTAATTGAGCATGAAACTAATATGATTAAAAAAAAATACTGGTTCGATAAATATTTACTTGGATTTAATCTCGAAAGACATTTAAGTACTACTTGACGATGTTGATACTAAGAAATGTAACGTACGTATAAGAACTTTTTGTTTTTTGGCACGATTTCGTTATACAACTTTGTTAAACAAACGTTTTACAAGTTCGTTATACAAACGTACGCTTCGTATCTTAATTTTAGCATGCTTTAACGCAAAAATGAAAATGGAATCAATTTATTATGTCGGCAGGTATATATAGCTCAATGGTCAAAGCGTTTGCTTTGCAAGGCAAAGGTCATGGATTCAATCCCCGACGGAGATTATAAACAAAATAATATTTTTAATCGATTTCTGAGCTCTAAAATAACCCTGGTAAGTGTGAATTTGATCCACCACCCGTAAAATGACAGCCTAATAATTAAAATTGGTGGTAGATGAAAGTCGTCCTGTGAAGACCTCCCGTTCATAGTAAATTACTGTAATAATAAGGATGATGCGTGGATCTCGGGCTGTAGTGTATGACGTTGGTGGATCAAATCTCCACATGCAGCGCTTAGCCATATGCACCATGGTAAGCGTCATAGAATTCCACACATGAGACTTTAAAATTACTATCACCATCTGTCGGTATTCTCCTGTATGTGTTTACATACAGGAGATTCTCGCATCATCCTAATTATTACAGGAATTTACTATGAATGGGTGATCTTCACGGGATGACTTTCGTTTACCACCAATTTTAATTAATAGACTATAACTGGCATTTTACGAGTGAGGGATTAAATTCACTCCAACCGGGGTTATTTAAGAGCTCAGAAATCGATTAAAACTTTAGGCTTGCAAAGCAAACGCTTTGACCATTGAGCTATACCCGTTGGCTAAGGAGAGCTCCTAGGAGAACATAAACGAGTAGTTAAATGAATGTTGTAGGACAATTATCAAATGTTCAAATAATTACACATTATCACATACTGTAAAAGAAATATAAAGAAAACATATCTTTTTAAATAATTATAATTTAAGCAACCACAAAATTTTATAGAAATTAAGTTCCATTAAACATATTTGTACGAATGCTTAATATTAAATGCACATTAGACATGGTTAGTCAAAGAGATATACGAGCTATGGGAACCTTATTTTACGGATAACCCTCGTAGTATCCTAGTACCTAAGATGTTTGGTTGAAGGGCTGAAGTGGGATCTATTGCCTCTTCATAGGCACTTCAGGGACTTAGAGAAGCATTGCAGGCCGCAATCTAAGAGCATTGACGAGGAAGCAATTTGCACTTAAATAGGGTAGTAGGTTGTGAATAGTCGACAAGGCTTGTTAACCAGTCCATAGATATTTCGATATGAATAGAAATCGATAGAACATTAAATAACATCCTATAATTATATTACGAGGGTTATCCGTAATATACGGTTCCCATAGCGCTACAGTCCTGAAAAGCGCTGTTATGGTGGATCCCGCGTTTGCCAAGAACGTTGACCGAAGACCACAAACAAGCTCATCGTAAAATTTGGATGGTGTATTGTCAAACACCCACCCAAAATCCCGGACTTAGCCCCAAGTGATTACCATATCTAACCTGACATGAAGAAACACCTGGGTGGAACGCATTTCGGCGATAGAGAAGAGCTGGAAGAAGCGGTTCTCAGGTATCTGCGTTAACTAAAATTGTTCCGGAACCGAAATCGCGGTCCCGAAATTACAGCGTCAGCTAAATGGTGACGCCGGAATACCAAGGTTCCGGCACTGAGGATAAGTTCAAAGACCAGAGTTGAATTGGTACTGATTTATTAAATAACATATCCCTTTTTACATCTTAGTGTACAACATGAGTAAGCATTCTGTGTTTTATAATATTCACATCAATAAATTGATTTTCATACACCGCAAATTCCAATAACGTTTTGAACAACAATATAATTTCAAATTATTTCGATTTTTTTCGATCGATATTTCTTGGTGGAATTCCATAATATCAGATATAAAATAAAATATTTTGTAGAATTTATACCACATATATTTTTTTGACAACGTGTTTCAGCCAGGTCGGGTGGCCATTTTCAAGTCGGACTTGAAAATGGCCACCCGACCTGGCAGAAACATGTCGTCAAAAAAATATATATGGAATAAATTCTATAAAATCTTTTATTTTGTATCTAATATAATTTCACTTAAATTTTTTTAGGTATTCGAGTATTCAGTAAAATTCTAGTCACATCACTACTTTGTAACGTTAAAGTAAAAGACCCGGTGTTGGATGGTCGGCCATTTTTTAATGTAACGCGTGCGTAACTCAGGAGATGATTAGCCGCTTAAGCAACGTTACTTTGCTCATAACTTTACCTAACCTAATGGAGTCGTTTCAGGCGGCGATAAAGTCGAATCCCTTAGCCGGGCCTAGCTGAGGAAATGTGATGCTTTAAAGCGCCTGCACATAACTCCTAAATGTAATTTATTTACCTGAGTAATGAACTATGAATTGGCTAAACGCAAATAATCACTTTTTAACATGATAAGTTGTGCAAAAACCTCAAAAATATGAAAACACACTGTGGTTCATGCAATAAATGATCACATTTTTCAGAAGTTAACCTTCGCTTTTTTAATTGCGACTTGTCTGTTTGACTCACTGAATATCTGAATGAATAGCTTGTCAGGGAAAAGACATCGTAAATAGTTCAAATCAATTATTCTCGAACATTCTGTCTATGATATTAATTCGCTGTTTGGAACACCACATATCAAGAATCAACTTCCAAAGGAATAACCAAGTCTCTCTTTCCATCCATCGAACACTTTTTGTGGAAAAAGACGAACTCCGTGGACTTTTATCTCACGCAAGCGTTTACCGGACTCTGAAATTTCAGAGAATTCCTAAATAGATTTGGCCTCTCTTCTTGCGACACATGTCCATGTGATCCAGGCATACAACATTAATAAACTTTTATTTCAATAAATGCCTCATTTAAAAGCTCGACATTTAAACCACAAGATCTTAATTGTGATCGTTTATAAATCCACCTATAAACTATTCATAATTTGATATTACTTAAATTTTGAAACTTTTTCTTTAACTTAAATAAGTTACATTAAAATTGTTTTGAGGTTTTTACAATGGATAATGTGAGCTTGTTAGCAATTCCGTGAGCTATGTCGACACGAATTTTCATGTTTTCTTATGCAATAGTTATATTTTGCTACTCTTATCCCAATTATAATATGACTCGTAAACATGCTCGCTTTAACTCAAAGATTAAAATATCAGTTAAGACTGTTATTTTTAACAACCAGCATTTTCTACTAAAAGATTTTTTAAAATATAGGATGTAACAACAATTTCGTGTAACTAATAAAACAGCTAATTATTTTTTTTAATTTTTATTAGAATATTATTTTATTATTTCAATATTCTAATCTACTTTTATAGATCATTGAATATATTACAATATTATCATTACTTAAATATACATATACCAAACATAAAATTCTTTTTTCAACGCGTCAATCCAAGCACAAAAATAACGGCAGAAGCGGGATGCGAACCGCGGACTTTGGAAACCAACAATGCAAAGTAATGATATTAAGCTTGTGAATAAATGAATACTGATAGAATAATAATAAAAATATACATACTTTGAATATATACTATGGCGACATCTGTTGTACGATAATAACAATGATATAAATACTAGTTTCATCGCGGGTCGGTCTAGGCATAGCAATGGCGCGATTCGCCGAGCGGTATGAATACCTGGGCATTGTTGGTTTCCAAAGTCCGCGGTTCGCATCCCGCTTCTGCCGTTATTTTTGTGCTTGGATTGACGCGTTGAAAAAAGAATTTTATGTTTGGTATATGTATATTTAAGTAATAATAAAACAGCATTTTTAAAAACATTGCTGGATATAAATATATGACAATATTTTATACAACTCAATAAAGTTTAAAATTGTGTTTTTCTATTCAAGATGGTACTTGTGTTGGAGTATTTATTAAAACTAACTTAAAGATTTTAAATGTAATAATATTTATTTCGCATAATTAAGAGACAACCACATCCCTATTACTAAAATCAGCATTTTTTAAAACATACTAAATCATAAGCTTATAATTTTCGGAATCATAATTGCCAAACTGAAAAATAATTATGCCATTTTATGAAAATACATATATACCTGTATATTACATAAATATAATATACGCTTAAACTATTCACCAAGTTTTCTAGTTTTTGGCACAACTTTCCACGTACTTCCGGCAAGATACGGAAGCTAGAATGATTTATTATTATTATTGTTATTTCACTTATTATCATTCGAAATGTGGAAGAATGCTCGTGGGTATTTACCTGAAATTTCCGCCCCAGCTTGCGAGATATTTGAGTCACGCTTCGGTGTAAGTTTCATATACGAAAACTAATAACACATTTTATCTTGGCCCCTCTGATATGTGGCGATACTTTACGGAGGAGCCTTATAAAATAGTTGTTATCGCCGGGCAGTAACTTACTCCTGAAGGTATGATAAGGGCCTGGCGGGGGGTCGAAAGCTTTCTCCCGAAAGCTCTTATTATTATAAGAGTACAGTATAAAAATAGACAACTCCCTCTCTCAAGTGAATCTCTCACATAATGGATATAATAACTATTAAAACTTCCTGTATACTTCAGGAGTCAAGTGGAAAACTTGCTACGGGATATTTTCACTGAAGTTTCCAGTAAATAAAAAATATTTGTTTTTAGAATCTTATTCGCTTGCGCCAGAGCTTTTAAACCTTTTTTGGACCGCGTAGCACTCAGAGCACAAATGCTCCACGGAACACTGGTTAAAAACATTGTTAGCAGGTTTTAAACAGGTTTTGTACAGATTTTTACAACATAAATTTTGACACTATGAACCATTTTATACTGTTAAAATAAGAGCTTCTCATATGGTTGTTAACTTAACACACGAAACGGACAAAATAACTGCATACATTTTAAAAACAAATGGATTTTGAAAACAGATGTTAAGAAACAATTTTTTAAATTACAATTTAATCCTTTCAAAGCATGAGTTGCTGTTCTGGATTTAGATAGTGTACCTAAGTTTGTAGAAATATTAAAACTAGATGCTGTTTTTAAGAAACTTCATTAAAAAGATTTAAAATTTTCAATGATTTATTAATTTCACAGAACCGAAGTTACAAAGTACAATATAATAAGAAACATAGTATAAATAAATAAACAATACATACAAAAGATAATAAAAATAAAAATAACATAAAAGAAGAAAAATATGACACGTGTCAAAGATCATAGAGATCAAGGAGAACAATACCATCGACAGAAGAGGAAATTTTATATTAAGTTATATATTAAAATAAAAATCGAATCTATTTGTCAGTGATTTTCTAAATTAAATATTATTTTTAACGACAAAAATCACAAAGTACAAACGTTTTAATAAAACAAAAACGGTTGAACGGAGAAATCTTAGAAAATACTCAACGAATTAAAAACAAATTTGTGCGAAACTCAATTAACCGTTGGAAATGCTGGCAGATTTTCCCGTGGAGTTCTTGGAAGATGGACCTATACACTTACTAACTATAGTTTAGAGCGTTATATAGAGATTGTGCCTGGTACTGTTGGTAGCGGCCTATTGATGGAATGGAATATTGATGGGGATGGGGATGGGAATGGATGATGGATTGACTACTACTCTAGTATCTACTACGTACAGTGGTGCCCATTAATTTTTAATACCATATTATTTCAGTATCTATTTCGCTGTTGTAACATGCGCAGTTACAAACGATGACGACGTAAATGGATAATTGAAGTGAATAAAAACATCTTTATAAACATTATTTTACTTTTACATCCTTTACTTTGCTGGAGCATATATGCCACAAATTTCTGCTGTGAAGTTTTTTTTTTGCGTATTTTAATACTTACTGTGTATTAAAAAAGTAAATATAAAATTAGAAAGATGCCATAAATACTTATTTATTGGTTTCAAATAATAATTTATAAATGATTACTGCACTCTTACAAAGCCTGACTTAATAATTTAATAATAATAATAAAATTTATTTATTTAGCCACTAGCGCCATAGTCAAAATTTTACATACAATAATTCCAAGCAAATACAGATAAAATCAAAATTTAAATTAAACAGAATAGAAAGAAAATATAAATATAAATAAAAATATAAATCGGCATGTACACATACACCATATTTTTATTATTGTACTACTTAGTGAGTGGAGCACCGGATTCCCTCTGGATAGCCACGTGAAGGCGCATCCAGTGCCCCCCAACCGTGAGTCCCACCTATCAGAACACACAGCGACCATTGCGTTGGAACTGCTGCGAACGCGCCCACAGAGCGTAAGCGCAACGCTTCCTTTTTATGGCATGGAAGCCATCCATTCGCCCCTCCGTCAACATGCCTGAGGCACTGCAGTATCGTGGCAGACCCAACATTATTCGGAAGGCGTTGTTATACTGGACCCAGAGTGCACTGTAGGCCTTCTGACTATAGTCAGCCTATAGGCCGCATGTGTAGAAAGAAAGATGCAGCCCTATAATTGATTTTGAGAACAGTTAACTGCGAAGACTTACTGGGAATGTTATGATTCGATTTTGTGAGAAACGATAAAGCATGACATCGGATACGGCTGTTTTCTAACCTACAGTCTGACTTGTTTGTGACATGTTTTTGGGATGTTGTTCTTGAGCGTAATCATGTATTTTATTCAGGCCCCGAGCTCTTGCCGTCCAAGAAAGCCATTGAAAATAATAAATTGATATCAGCTTGATATAGCTCCTTTAGGCTGATGCCGTAAGGCCTCGAAAAACGATATTTTGTCTCTTATTTTTGTTCGCTCGCCTGACATGCACATCTAATGTTAGGTTTAATTGTATAATGTAACACGGTGTTTGCATACGCCAATTTATTTATTATGACAGTTGGCCCATTTCCTGTTGGTACCACTGTCATCTTGAATTCGCTTTTTTCTTGACGGTTGGCAGCGCCGAGATGTCAGAGCGCGCCGTCAGTTGACAGTTGGAGCTAGCTCGCGACCGTTATGGCACGCGCCTAATAGCGTGTGCCACAACGTAGTGTAAGTGTTAGACAAATATATCGTGATAATATGTGAAAAGAAAACAAGTTTCTTGTATTGTGAACCTGATTTTTCAATTTTATTTTTTATTATTCCGCATTCAAAATTTTCATGGTTATTTCAATTTTCAATTTTATTTATTTTTTTCCTTGCAGAAACATTACAAATTTTATCAATTCAATGCATTTCTGAAGTACAATAATATAAATACAATTATATAATATAAAATATAAATACAATAGGTAACATAAATGTGGTGATGTAAATTTATTGACACATTTAGTATCACTGACCTCACACTCAGAACTAGCGTCAGGAGACTCAAGATAAACAGTTTGACTTGTAACAACAAAAACCCTGTCATAAGTATATCATGATTGACTCACAAATAACAAGGCATTATTGTCACAAAATAAAACGTGTAACATTTCGCCTCCATAAACACCAGTACTGAATTTAAAGCAATATAACACTAAATATCTCAATATCTTCACTCAAGTTGGTTTCAACCACTGTTCACTGCGATTCTTTCGTCTTATGCGTATCCAGGGTTGAACGATGGTCCTTTCAGGCCACACTTGAGGCTCCATGAGAGACTCCAGCGAAGTCGCGATGACCCCGACTTTGAAAGAAGTTGACAGCGTCCGCCTGCTGACAATCCTCCTGATGGTCATCCAAGAAGGATTGAATGCAGCGGTCTCTGCCAAGAAGCTCTGCAAGTCCTCAGCCGATGTATCTGGGTGAAGGCCCTTGGCGTGAAGATACGCCATCTTCACTCCAGTAACGTTTTTTGAAGGAGCTGCAGAACCACGGATCATCAGACGTGCTGAATGTTGTTGCCTTTCCCCATGCGGAGAGGTGCGACTCAACTTAGAACGTTGAACTTCTCCGGAAAGATTGCTCGGGGAAGGGAGAGGACATCCACGGAGAAAGCACTCAGGTCCTCCAGTTCCTCGAACGATGATTCGTCCCGGCTGAGAACGGGAGTCCTTGGGAGCCTTGCTCGAAACAGCGGGGGCTCCTTCGATAGTATCTTCCGAGGAGTCCTCTTCGGTGGCCTCACTCATCGACACAGGAATGTTGACAGCTTCAGCGTAGGTAGCCGGAATTGATTTGCACGCTCGAGGTAAGCGCCTTCTGCGGGAAGTCGGCAGACTTGTCGGGTTGGGTGGAGGGTCCACACCAACGGATGTCAGAGCATCATCCATCCCGCATCCAACAGCCTTTAAGAGCCTCTCCAGCAGCAAACGGTGATCGTCTAAGCGACGATTTATTTGCGCGATATCACAATCGCAACAGTTCGCCATCTTGTAGGTAGGATGACTAGACACGTCCGCCCGGTTTGAGTGTCGAGCGACGAATCTGATCCTGCATCCTGTCGTCTAGTAAATCGATATCAAATAAGAGAGGAGGATATCAAAATGTATTGAATGAGTTTGTAGGCAGAGCTTGTGCTCATCAAATTGTGACGACTCTATGCTCCATTTAGGGTGATAAAAATAATTCACAATTCAATAGAGAAACAAAATCAATTTAAATATATTACATTTATGTAAATACGTTGAACCCCTCTTCAATATTAAGTATGGGTTAAAAAAAATAAAAACGTTTCAAATAGAGAAAGAGATAAAGTGTAATTAGAACCGTAAGCTATATAAAATTAATTGTTTTGAGAATGTTTTTATTACTTTGGTTAATGCTGAATGTGCCATTATATTACCCGAGTACATAGTAATTAAGTAGAGTAATAACCTTTTAACATTATCGGCCTTTTACATTTTCACGTTACGCAATCGATCGCATACATCTATCAGTCCTATAGAATATAGGGGACACTAGTGAAGTAGATGATATATTGGGTAACACACTAGTGTATACTGTATAAGCTGTTGTATGTTATCACGGTGTTATTAATTTCGGATTTGATGTTTGGAGAGATACACAGCGAAATTGAATTTCAGTCGAGGGTTTTGAGATGTGCCGCATCTGGGAGGGTAATTTATTGACGAACAGGTTCCAATCGGAAGGAAATGCTGAGGCCTGAAAGTAAAACAAAGTATGATACAATATACATATTGGTACGAGTAATATTGAACACACATTGATGACAAAGAGTGTTGCTAGTTTATATGACCATTATGATGACAAAATCCGATAATGGAAATTACGAGTATTATATATTATATAATAAAATGATATACACATAATAACGTCCTCATCTCTCAAAAAGAGTGTTAATACGTCGCGTGAGGGCAGGGTGAGAAGCAGGTCACCAAACAAACACTTTCTTTTAGAAGCACATTGATTATATTTACTTAAAATTTTACAAGCTTCCGGCCAAGCGGGATGACATGCCGCTGTGGCCGTAATGCTATCTTCTCGATTGTAAATGCATAACTGACGCGCTCGTCGGCGCTTAGACTTCTGCGGCCCGTGGTCGGTCACGAGCGCCGTCGGTAGTAAAACTATATAATCCCAATATGGAGGACACATAAATGTATGGCAAGCGACAAAAATAAGAGAAGAAAGTGTTTATCGAGGTTTTCGGTTAGCAAGGGCTACATCGTGCTGATGTCAATATGTAAATCTACTAGGGTACATTCCCAATTTAAATATATAATTTTTTATTTGTAGTTTTTTTAATAAAATATTTCAGTATTGATTTTACTATTTCACAAGCAAAATTACTTTTCTTCTTTTTATAACTCTACCTTATTTAATTTATGGTCACCACTAATTACCGTCATAAAGTTCGGTTCACCTTCACTATCTTTACCTTATCTTAAGTCATCATCGACACGTGTATACCAAGAATAAATTTACTCTTATACTATATATGTATACTTTTCGATAGTCCTAGATCATACGACGCCAAAGGTTTTGATTAAAAAGCAGTTCTAGTATTCGAGACGTATTTGAGTGTTTTTTTTAGGCTCCAGGAACATTTGGTCTTTAGAGGTGGTTAATCTAGAGTTAACTTCAGTGGCAGTGAGTTACGCAAACAAAATAATTGATTTTTATTAACGGAGCGCAATCGTATTAATTAACAAGTTCGCCGTAGTCGTGAGCTTAAATAGTCAGTATTTCAATTTGAAAATCCGCATGATCTAATTTGACCCCGAAACCTACTTGTTACTTTGGAAAAGATATAACCGTTTCATATAAACTTCAAAGGTGAGACATATTACGAGTAAGTGGGTCGAACAAAACTTCTGAAAGTTTATGAATGTTAAAAAACTCATTTCACAATACCATACTTTGTAGAGCAGAGAAAATATAGATTATGATGTTTTCAAAAACTATTTCTTTTTGTGTAAATATAAAAAAAATGTATGTAATTTTACACATATACTAGATTTGCCATCATCGTCATACTTACGTGATAGAAGCTTATAACGAACCTTCCCAATTTTGATTGAAGGCATATTGGACCTAATATTAATATCAAATAACAATATTTGCGATAGAGCATTGTCAGTCAGAACAAAAGATGACAGGTAAGGGAAGTGGGATATGAAGTTGTACAGAAGTTGTTGAAGCCTGCCACTAATGTGAATAAAATACCAGATAGAAATTAAAAATAAATAACTTCCAAAAGTTGTTGGGTGGGCAGTGTAAGATACGAGATCTTAAAATTTTCAAGAAAAAAGCAAAAGAAAAGTTTTATTTGAAAAAAATATCGAATTTGCGCACAATCGTTAACGCTGAAAATTACTCCGATAGCGGACAAAATATTGGTTGGAAAAATTCGCACCACACGGCTCAATTCAAAAGCCATAATTCCAAATTTAGACGTTTGAACCAACGAAATTATAGAGAATTAAATAATGTTCAATGCTTATTTTATTGTCATAGAGTGAATTACAAGCCGGCGGGAATAAATGGTCTAAGCGTTTGCTTTGTAAGCCAAAGGTCGTGGGTTCGATAGCCGACGGAGATAAAAAAAAGGATTTTAAATAGATTTCTGAGCACTAAAATTCCCCAGTTGGTGTGAATTTGATCCCTCACCCGCAAAATTGGTTGTAGACGAAAGTCATCCCGTGACCACCACCCATTCATATTAAATTCCTGTAATAATTAAGTGTGATGCGTGAATCTCGGGCTGTAGTCTATGACGTTGGCGGATCAACACTCCACATGCAGCGCTTAGCCATATGCACTATAGTAAGTGTCATTCCACAGATAAGACTTTAAAATTACTATCTCCATCTATCAGTATTCTCCTGTATGTGGTTACATAAAAAAGCGTTGTTAAAACTTATTTTAATTATTTTTTGCAACCAAAAATCGACCAATTTAACTGAAAATTTAATGATACACTTTACATGTATATTCTTAAAAAAAGAACAATAATCTTCCTCTTATAATTATTTTATTTAATCTACGTGTGATTTGAATGAACCTAGATATACTGCTATCCACGTAAAATCTGTTTTTATTTTCTGGGATAAGCCCTGAGTAGTCTCGATTGAGTGTGCCGCATTAAAAGAAGATTTCCTTGGCGTAAAACAATTAAAGGAGTGATCCATCAGTGAGCCGGGCAATTACTCAAATTTCCTCCTCGGCCAACTTTTCCTTCCTTCCGAACAGATTTATGCAACAGAACAGACAACTTGGATCTTCTACTGCCAGTTGTCATAACTTTGTTTTGCTTTTATTGATATCGATTACTCAGTTTTCCGAGACTTTTGTTCAGTTTTGTTGTGCAAACACCACACTTCTTTATTTATTTCAATACGGATATTTTTATTTGTATCATCAGTATAGATATAAAACAATAATATTACAATCAATAAATGATTTCAAATGAAATGGTATTTAAGTTATTGCTTTTAAATTAAAAAATACTTTCAAATATAAATAAAATAATTTTTAGAATTTATTCAACAATATATTTGTAGACATGTTTCGGCCACGTCGAATGGCCATTTTCAAGTCAATTAGTACAATGAGTGTCGGCTCTATATAAAGCAAAGAGTGAGTGAAAAGGTGGATATGAATTGTGTGATGGGTATATGTGTTTTGGAAATCAATAATGTATAAGGGAATTCATTGACGAAAACAACAAAATAAATTGTATAACTACAAAGGACATTAAAAAACAATTAACATTTACATCAATAGGTGAATAGCATTTAAGTAAGTATTCTAGATAATTTTAGCAATTTTTTTTTGGTGGATAATCCAAAAGTAGATGGGGAAGCTACAATTCTAAGTAGCTTTATCATGAATTGATGATACTGCTAATGGCGTTAGAAATTCCGGGGAGCTTTGAGCTGAAACAAAATGTACAGAGCAGTATCAACGTTTTTTGTTTCAGCTAGAGTGCATATGTTAATCATTATTGAACTCGGAAATCACATAAACCATCCAGGGAAATTCACTCCACAGATTTAGTTAGTGATACCACGAGTGTTTGTTTTAGTCGAATTTCGCCAGTGTTCCTGGTGCATCGTACTATACAAAAATGTTTTTGCTGTCCGATTACGTTTGATTGTTATGTGGTGAAGCAAGATTGTCGAAAATGTATTGATGCGTCTTCGGTACTGACCGAATTATGAATTTATGCTCCGATTTGGCTTATATTCAAAATGTATGAAGGTTTGGCCATGATATCTTTAGTGTGTCATGCACCGGTAAGTGGCACATTGATCTTCTTCGTAGTATCAATCCAGTGGATTAGTTTGCAGCAATAAAATCTTGCATCTCGATCTACATTCCTCTCGGTCCTCCGCAACCCTCTTCAGCTCAGCTTAAGAGCTACAAGTAATGTCCTCGAATACTTGCTGCAAATACTCCCATCTAGGGCGCCCTCTGAAGTTTCTATCCTCAACCATCCCCTCCACAATATCGTGAAGAAGACCATCGTGGCGCATGATGTGACCGATCTATCGGGCTCGCCTCTCTGAGATGGTTCTTACTAGGTACCTATCTTCCTTGATTATCCTGAGAACCTCATTGTTCATGACGTGGTCTCTCCAGGAAATCCCGAGAATTCTTCCGTATGACCACATCTCAAAGGGCTCTAGTATTTTTTATAACTTGCAGATAAGCGTTTTTAATTCATAAAATAAAAGCGATATGTGGATGGAGTAAAACAAAGCAGTGTACGAGATAGTTATTAAAAAAGTGTAGGGGTGATTGGACATGAGTATTGGCAAACGGAATATGTTGGAGATTTGATAAGAGGACCAAGAGTGGGTTGGATAATTTACAAACTTACCAACACACGACAGAGACACCAATCTTACGCCTGTGTTCCATTGATTGCAGGTTACACGTAAAAAAAACATTGTTTATCAAACGAATTGCTCTTCTTTGAACTGAGTCAATTAAGTTTAGAAGGTATTTTAAGGCTCCAATCCAAAGGAGACTGCCGTATTCAAGGATAGGTCGGATTTGTCCTTTATATAGAAAAAGAAGTTGTTTATCGTTTAAATACCGACGTGGTCTATATTATACACCTAGTTTTTTGGAAGCGAGACCAGCTTTATACTTAATTGAATCGTAATATTTGACATTATTCGTGATTGATAATCCAAGAATGTTGATGGAGTTTGCTTTTGGAAGAGAACAACCGTTGAAAGATACAGGATCCATAGGAGTCTTCTTGGTGGAGAAAGTACATGATTGGGTTTTGGAAATGTTGAAACTGACGAGGTTGAGGTCACCCCATCGTGAAACCCTTTCAAGAGACATGTTCTTCTTCTCCACCAGAGATTCCCTAGCAGCAGATAGTTCCGAATGTTTCGGAGGCTTATGGAAACTATTTTAATATTATTTTTTATCTTAAAATAATTAGGTACATCTCACTGGTCTTGTAAGAAGCATCTATACTGATCGTTAGTAGATCATATCGCTTAGCAGATATCTCTCACAACTCACGTCCTGGGATATTAAAATTCCGAGCCGCCGTTAACCGTTCGAGAACCTTGCACAGGTCGTCGCTTAAGCCGACGGTTTTCAAAGTCACCTTAAGCCTCACTACGACAAGGATTTACCTAAAATACAGCTTTCATTATTCACAAACATTATGTCAAATATTGTATTGGATATTTGCGACGAACCAGAGATAAATCCGCTTATTAAATACAAGTACTTAATATTTTAGTAATAAATATAAAATAATGTTTTGCGAGTATATGACACGTATTTTTTTCTATGAACACACATTAAAGATAACTAAAAGATGGTTTGATCCTACACCTACTCTATGACGCTCAACCAAATAAGCTGGACGCTGCGTGCTCAAAACATTATTTTGAACATAACTAATTTGTATTAAACATCCTAAGTCTTTAAAGAAATTGTTATAATCAAACTTTTTATCTTAGATTCATACAGTCAAGAACGAGCAAGGTCCAAAACTACAAGTATGGAGGAATTTGCGGTGCACGAAGTTTTATGTATTATAATATTAGTATTAAAAAGGAATGCGTAAGCATCGATACGGAGCATGGACCATCCCAATAATCTGCCGCTCTATGTGGATTGAAGGGATCAAGGTCCAAAAACGGTATCGAGGAATGTGCGGTATATGACATTCAAATGTATTAATATTATTTTTATAACTGCTTACTCATGTTGTAAATTAGGGTATAAAAGGGGGACTTGTATTAAATAAATTATTACCAACTCATCTCCGGTCTTTGGTCTTATCCTCAGTGCCGGATACTTGGTATTCCAGCATCACCATATAAGCTGATGCTGTAATTTCGGGACCGCGACCTCGGTCCTGGAATACTGGGTGTTGAAACGATGCATAGTATGTGTGTATAAAGATATTGAAAAGATTTCAAGTGTTTAATAATCTTATATTTGTAAAGATTCAAATTGTATGTTTTTATAGTGTAAAGTTCATATAGTCTACGCCTTGTCCCGTAGGTCCATATGGGAACATAGATGGTTCCCGGGAGCCTCTAGGGCGCATAGACTGCGGCTACAAGAGAAAATTTGTTATATTCGTAATAGCGATTACAAAAATATCGGAGTAACTGAATGTTTGTGTTTAGTGGATTGAAATTAATGGAATTTAAAAGGTAATTTGGAGCTCTTGTCTAAAAGCGGGTAATGTATTAGAGCTAGGAATTTGTATAGTTTAGGTTTTTTAAATACAAGTCAGGCCATGAACATTAACTGAATAAATGTCGAATAAATTAGTAATAATAAAATAAAACATCGGAATAAAACAAGAGCTCCTTCATATGGTAGTTTCAAAATCGTTATTGTAAAAATTCAATATTTCAAAGAATGCATACTTTGTTTGCTATTATATAATTTAATATCAATCTTGTGCAAACACGTGCCTTTATGTGCCACGTTACGTAGTTAACCATCCCGTCTATATTAAATATTGCTGTCTTGCTTGGTATTCACGCGATATTTTGTTCAACCGTGTCTTACGTTCTTGGGCTAAATGCCAACCTCGACCCTCGGTCGCCGCTCGAATCTCAAGAGACGGCATTAGCATTAATGGATAAAAATATTGTGTTCACGTCACGAGTTGTTTTTCCTTTGCCAAGGACCGCGACGTTATGTCACGAAGGACGCGGCATTGTAACCTTGCTCACATCCTTCATTGCAATGTTTTCGTATCATTCCATTCTCTTATAAACAAAAATCCCTTTGTACGAGCATAAAAAGTTCAGGTAAACTAAACGCTTTGAACAATTTCATCCACTTCTTGCTCATATCAGTTTTATATCTAAAGCATATCATCGTCATAATGTATAAATTTCCAACCCAAAGTTCTGTTAACCGTCAATGTCCTCGTCTCATTCAATGTCAGCTCTGCCTACCGGAGCTTCGTCGAAAACATTTTATGTATATTATAGTTCAATACGACGGTTTTCCAAGACGCTAAGAGCCCGGGGCTTGAAGAAATATAATCTGTACTTTATGTTTTCCTGGGTTATTCGAAGAATATGCTACAGCCATGTTTTTAATCTATCGTTCACTCCAACAATCTGCAACATTCTATTCAAGAGCATATAATATGATATACTTATGACATGGTTTTTGTTGTTACAAGCCCAACTATTTGTGTTGAGTATCCCGACACTTGTTCTGAGTGTGAGGTCATTGACATTAAATGTGTCAACACATTTACAACGTCAGACTTATGTTAGTACTTTAATAACGTATTAAAATGTAAAATATTATGATTATATAATGTTATTGAAGGAAAAAAAGAAAAAAATGTATATAAGTCAGTTACAGTAAAATTTCAGTGTTAGTCTTTGAAAGTGTTGGTGGATAGTGGGGATTTTATTTGGGTATGGAGGTGCTTGAGGTTAGTTCTAAAAGGTGTGTTGAAAATGATTATAATGGCTTTATTTTGTATGACCTGTAGTTTAGTAAGGTTAGTTTTAGAGTTAGAAATCCAGGTGGTTGCAGAGTATGTAATTAGGGAAAGAGAACAGCCTGACGTCCTCAATACGTGGCTCAATACAAACAATGACAAATAATATCAACATTCAATAAGTTTTGATTCTAGTCCAATTTTGCTTAACTTCAGTAATAAAAAGAAAACCACGTTTAAAATGTGCTATTGCCGTTGGTTTATAAAACATTGATTACAGGTGACTTAATTTTCCGTGAGATGGTTGATTATTTTTAGCTGCTTCAGATGAGGTCATCGATTTTCTTGCTTTCCCGTTTCTGCCGTGGTCTTCCACCGGAAGCGTCCCGCCTGGTTATCGTCAATTTTCCACTCCGCTGCCACCTCTGCGTCCCCATGTGGAAGGCTCGCCATTATGGAGGCGACCGATACGGTCTCGTTGTGAATATACAAGTAATAAATCCGAGAAAGGCAGGCGCGATGTGCTTCACGTGACGTACATAAAATCCACAGAAAGGTTTCTTTACGCCTTGTTGACATCCTCATCCGTGAGTTGGTACGGCGTGTTTTGATATCAGATATCAACAAACTAAAAAAAAAATGTCAAAATATTTTTGTATGAAATACTATTTATGTTCTAGAATATTTTAATACTCGAGACTATGATACAATTATTTTCCTAGCAATGTCGGCGGATATAGCTCAATGGTCAAAGCGTTTGCTTTGCAAGTCAAAGGTCGTGGGTTCGATCCACAACTAAAATTAAAAAAAAAATCTGAGCTCTACAATACCCCCGGTTGGTGTGAATTTGATTCATCACCCGTAAAATGCCAGTCATAGCCTAATAATTAAAATTGGTTGTAGACGAAAGTCGTCCCGTGAAGACCACCCATTTATAGTAAATTTCTGTAATAATAAGGATGGTGCGTGAATCTCGGGCTGTAATTTATGACGCTGGCGGATCAATACTCCACATGCTTTTAGCAATATGCAAGTGTCATAGAATTCCACAGATGAGACTTCAGAATTACTATCGCCATCTGCCGGTATTCACCTGTATGTGTTTATATAAAGAAAAATATCGAGAAGTTTTGAACATGTCTTCGCGACAAAGCTGATAAATGTCGCATGGGAATAAAATTGTGAAATATTTTTTAAATATTCTTTAATTTATTTAATTGTAACTGTTGTTGATCTACAAACCTGATTTGTCTTTAAGACTTCGAAACATGCTATTGTATCTAACGAAAAGTATAAATTTTGTTAAAAAAAATCAATCAACTTAATTAAAGTGGCAATCGAGTTGACTAAGCCATCCAATTTCGTTTTAAGCAAATGGATTGGCTTTTACTGTTTTACAAGAGAGAAAAAAACGTTCGCAATAATTTGGAGACATATCACTTCAATTTCGCAGTCTTGTGTTCGCCATCTTTCGAACCTAGATGTTATTATCCCTCCCTTGCAAATTAATTGCACCATTCCGCTCTGCGTTTCTTCAGACGTTCGCCATATTGGAAGTAATTTTTGGCCGGGGCTGAATAAGCTTCAAAAAACGATGGCTGGAGCCTCTTTCATGAAAATAACGTAAAAGAAATAAACGGCGTTCGGAGCAACTCTTTGCAAAATTGCTTCTCGGAATGTTGCTTCGCGAAAACAAGCATTTCATATAAATAACTTTTAATTATTTCAAAACGTTATTTCGGTGAAACAAAATAACATTTATCACCGGCGCAGCCGTTAATCTAATGAAAAGGCTATGGTTAAAAAACATACCGAACGTCTGTATTCCTATTATATTTTTTAGACAGCCTACGCTTTATTGGATAAAACTAAATTTCAAATTCGCGCGTAATTGAAATATTAGCAGTAAACAAGTTATTGAGTTACACTTTTGAAGAAAAACAGTTTTTTTTTTTTTTAGTAAATTCGCGATTATTACAGTATTTTAATTGATAATTGATGTTGAAAAGCGGTCGTTAAAACGCTACGAAAATAAAAAGCATTATTTTCGATGACAATTCTACAAAGTTCATATATTCTAACCGGGTTGATTTTTTTAATGACTCTTATAAGAATTTGATCAGTAAAATTTCACATTTATTGTGCCGGCGGCTATAGCTCAATGGTCAAAGCGTTTGCTTTGCAAGTCAAAGGTCGTGGGTTCGATCCCCGACGGAGATTCCACAGATGAGACTTCAGAATTATTTTATCACCATCTGTCAGTATTCTCATGTATGTGTTTAGATAAAAAATGAATTTAAAAAATCTCGCGATAAACTTAAGAAAAAAATATAAAAGTAACTAGTTATTTAAATGAATTTATTAAGATTAATAATATTCTGATTTGCGTTCAAGTGTGTCCAATGGAACAGTTTTTTGACCCTTGACAATGAAATCGCAGTAACAGTAATGAAAGTAGAATAAAAGTCTTACACACTATTCGACTCGTAGCAAATCGTAGCAAATCGTAGCAACATCGTAAAGTAAATGATTAATTATTAATTTCTCGAGTCACGATATATTTTCGAATACTTTCAACAGTGCTACGTCACCTTATTATTCTCAAATACCCAACGATATAAACACTTCGATCGTCGGTTCAATGCCTTTATCTGAAGTAAAAGCTTGGATATGTACGATCGAACGATCTTAGATATCTGGCAGCTATAAGGTTATGTTGGAGTCACGCGATATAGCCTAAAAAATAAGTCCAGTTAGGTACCACGTAACTTGGCTAACTTGCGTGTCAACCAACCGTTTCGTTCTTACTCAGTTGAGGTTGTGGATCTTGCGCTTTCTCGCAACATTGTACGACGAGTATTTTATAATAATGAATTGTTCCGTGTAATTAGTTTTGTAGACTTATTTGACACATAACATTTAGAAATTCGTGGAAAATATGTGATTTTTAACGCTAAGCTTTCTTTCGCTTGAGCTGCTGTAGAGTAAAAAATAAGAAAGAAAATCATCGGCCAGTCTACCGTATTTTTATTAACATGCAGATATATAATTGTGTTTACAAGATATTTAAAAGATGCATATTCATCATCAGCCTGTATCCGTCCACTGTTGAACATAAGCCTCCCGCATGAGTCCATCCTCTTTGATCCTCCGCCTTCCGCATCCAGGTCACTCCCGCTATTCTTCTTATGTCGTCAGTCCATCTTGCGGTCTGGATGTATTTGTCGTCTCTTCGACAGATATGTCCTGCCCATTGCCACTTGAGTGTGCCTATTCGTTGGGTAGCATCCACTACTTGAGTTCTTCTGCGTATTTCCTTGTTTCGGATTCTATCTTTTAGCGACACTCCGAGCATGGATCTCTCCTTAGCACGCTGGGTGAACTTTATTTTATGGGTGAGACTTGCTGTTAGATTCCATGTCTCTGCGTCATAAGTTAATACAGGGAGGATGCATTGGTTAAACGCCTTAGTTTTAAGACATTGCGGAATTTTCGCTTTAAATGTTTTAGATGGTCATTAAATATTTTTATTATATAACAAAATACAATTTAAAAAAAGTGTTTTGTATAATTTTATATCAATTCAAATAAGAAATTAACAAATTAATAATAAATGCTTTAATCTCACATTTAATAAATGTGAAATAAAATTAAATGTTTTATAATAATTTTCTTTTCAGCATAAAACCATTGTCAGTTTTAATTTATATATAGGGTCCGCCAAATAACTTTTTTTTTTTTGAAAATGGGGCGCAAAACATCGAGTGTAGCTTCGGCTGTGTGGCCCTTAGCGCCGTCTTGTTGAAGCCAAATGTTGCCAATATCCTCCTCTTCAATTTTTGTGAACAAAAATGGCCCGATAACAATCGCCATTGACTGTAACGGCCACTCCTTGCTCATTTTCGAAGAAAAATGGCCTGATTTTCAAAGTAATGTCGCAATATTTTCCAGCGTTGTTCAAGCGTATACACAACCATATTCGTTTAGCGGAAAGATAAAACTAATTATCTGTCAAATCAGACATGAGCTAACTGTTACCATTCACGAAATAAGCACTAGTTGAAAAAAAAACGTTAGATGGCGGACCCGTTACATTTAACCTTAACGTTAAATATATTTTATATTATAAACATTTCCATGGATTATTGATGTCATTCTAAAGTGCGTTAAAGTTTTTCCTTTCATTGGAAGTTTCCTAATGTGAAATTTTATTTCCGAACTTTTCAAATCAAAATAAAAGCAAATAAATTATGTTTGCGCTGAATTTTTAACTAAGGTTGAGTTATGTCAGTAAATACTCGTAATATTTCATGTAAAAATATTATAAACATTAAAATTGGAAATGTACACCAAAGGATGTAATTGTACGGAAATAGATAAAGTTATTTCGACTTTATATGAATAAACCGTGATCTTATCCATTTTCAAACAGATTTTTTTTTGTCTTGGCACAGATTTGTGTTTGTCTTTTTGATTGTCATCATCAATGTTTCCAATAATGTTGTGTGTGTTCAGCTTGAATTTCCTGTTTTATATCCGACTTTATTATTTCAATTAAGTTGCCGACAGCAAAGTTTTGGTACAGGGGAAGCGGGGGAAAAACACAGTAAATTACACTTTCTCGAATTGAAACGTTTTACGGCGAACTCGCCAACAACGGCGGCCGAAGAAAAAAAATCGCAAAGCTTCGGTGAGCAATCAACCGCTAAGCAATCACGAGTTTCTCTCCTTTGCGAGAGTCTCGTATGTGACCAAGCCAAATGAAACTTTATACTGAGTTGCAAAACTCTTTAAAAAAGATACAGCTATCATACACAAAAGTGTGCCCTCTGAAAAACAGTCAATCGAATTATCACAAAAGTTCATACACTCATATAAAGGACGAAGGTTAAAAATATAAACAGATTATTTAGACTCAAGACCTAACTTTTTACTCAGAGAGGCATAGAAGTGCTTTTGGAATGACCATTTGGTCATAAAAAAGCGCTACAAAAATACTGATATAAAAAAATAATAATATTGTGTTCAATATTTGACGTGAATCAGAAAGTAAATGCATCAAATACTCGTATATTAAGTAATAATAAATTCCTAATTCCGTACAAAGCTCTTCATTGTGTATTAGGTTATATTTTTTTTTGTTTAAAAGTCGTAGCACACTCCAGGTGTACGTAGTCTACGTGAAGCACAACTGACCACTCAAAACTCTTAAAAAAATACACATTCTTTTCCCGGTACACCTATTATATAACATCTTCAAGTAAGTTATATCGGAGCTCGTTAATTCCGTTCTGTCGATATGCAATACACCTTCTGGTTTCTCGCAAAGTTTCCAAGAAGTATTGTGTTACCCGGAGTACAGAATTGCAAGGAAGCTAAATCTGTGCAAGATTCAAATGCTCGCAAAGAAAGCTCGCGCGATACAAACAGTCAACTTTATTATTGACTGCAAAACTTCTGGCTCAAGATGCATACAACGAGTACACGTGAACAATATCCGCCGTATTGAAATAGAACCTTCTCGAAAACTTTCATACCCCCTTTCATAACGAAATAATAATTGTTCTTGACAGAAGTGTTATATACTTGTATTATACAGGTATATTTTACGAATAAAATTATTACTTAGAGAAATCGTTAAATTCATAAGCATACACTTCACGTGATTTTTACTATCAAATCATTATGCAGTTTCAATAGATTATTACAAAATTTTCAGTTGTTAATTTTACTTATATGTTTGGTATTGTTTTTAGCAAATAATGATATCAGCTGTAATCAACGTAAATTTAAGAAATTACAAATATTGTCGCATATTCAGTTAGCTTTGAATATCAAAACAGTAGAATAAAGCTGAAATATAATGGTCAAAAAGCTGAGTAAAACTCAAGATAGTTACATATATCATCTGCAATAAGAGGGCTTTCTTATAACATTAAGTTCAAATAAATTAATAAACTCAATAATTCTAAATATCTGTTTGTAAGAATAAGTGTTTTTTTTTTGACTATTCATCGTTCATACATTCGAAAAGTGACCTCACATGATTAAGTATTGTCTAGAATTACAATAGATTTATCATATTTGTGATTTTGATAACAATGTCCTCGATAATGTACGTATTTATATTATTCATATGGTAGTTATCGTGTTGTACTCGTACATAGCCATAGTGACGGGTATGCAGACAATAAAAATGCTGACAAACATATTTCTTTTAGGCGCATTTGTACCAAACACAGAGAACTCACTATTCCGATATCGCAGGCCTACTTCTGAACAAATGTGTTTTGTTGTTTTCCAAATAAACTCGCATTGACCACGTTTGAATCGATAAAATAAATAAATCTCTATTCACGGTCACACTGAGAGGACAGCGTATTCCCATAAGAGTATTCTAGAATAATAAAACAAAGTAATCACATGTATATAATAGTTAGATGAATCAAATACAAATGAAGCCATTTTGACTTATTTTTGTTTTGTTTTATTGAATTAATGTTCCATGTGCGGAATTGCTCTAGATTCAAATTTAGATACGTCTTCATTTTATGTTTGTGCCATATTACTGAACCAGACCATCTTGATAGTGATTTAGTCTTTTGAAGTATCGAAGAGAATAGTTCATAAGAGGTAACTTTGCTGACAATTTTACGAGAATAATTAACTTTATAAGTAACTAATAACGGAGTAGAAAGTTCCTCTTGATGATCGAGATGTCATATACAAGGCTAGCAATACTGAAAGTCACCATCGTCAGCTATAAGAAATAGTTGAAGACTAAAAAGATTTTATAGTAAAAACAACAAATAAAATCATTATAAACTTGTGTTCGTTTATTGTTGAACGTAGGCCTCCAGCACAAGTCCCCGTCTTCTTTGATCCTCCGTCTTCCGAATCCAGGCCACTTCCGTTAATTTTCTTATGTCGTCAGTTCATCTTGTAGGAGGTCGGCTGACGCTTCGTTTGTCAGTTCTTGGGTGCCACTACAACACTTTTCTTTCCCAGCAACCGTTGTCTCTTCGACAGATATGTCCTGCCCATTGCCACTTGAGTGCGCCTATTCGTTGGATAGCTTCACTACCCGAAATCTTCTTCGGTTATCCTCGTTTCGGATTTCATCCTTTAGTCCGAGCATAGATCTCTCCATGGCGCGCTGGGTGATCTTTATTTTACAGGTAATATTTACTGTTAGTTCCACGTCTTTGCGCCATTAGTTAAAACAGTATTAAAAATATTGTATTTAAGGAATATTCCATCATCAATCTGCATAGGTGTATGTTGTAAATTTAACTGAAAATAAATAAGGCTTAATATATATATATATATATATATATATATATATATATATATTTATAATCGTGTCGGAAACAACAGGGTCAGATCCTGCCAGCCCAAAAGTGGGCGACGTCGATGGCGTTACTCCCGGCCATCATCAGGTCTTCCTAGGTGCATCTACTCGGACACAGCGCACACTCCAGAAGGTGTGACAGGGTCTATTTCACGTTGCAGTCACATTCAGTTGGTCCACTGTAAAACTGCCAGGCTTTCATTTTTGTCCTCGTCTTGCATACTCCGGTCTAAAGTCTGTTAAGGGACCTCCATATATTCCGCCCCTGGTCATGTCCAGGGGCTAGGTCCTCTTTCGGGGCAATCCAAGTATTCCCCTCAGTTGCGCTTCTCCACATGTTCAGCCGCAGGATGGCCTCAGGTATCACCAGTTCCGTTGTCGACTGTAGGGAACTTTATCTTGATTTGAGCCGTGTGGTTATCTTTTGATACCCAAACATAGGGTGGAGTGCGTCGTGGGTTGCTTTGGTGAGCTCCTTCTTGGTGGTGACTTCTCGCCGTATGTTTTGTGGGGCGATGCCCGAGAGTTGATATAGCTTTGATATTAGGGTAGGTTTAAGGTACCCCTTAACCACCCGGCACGTTTCAAGTAATAATTAATGGATTTATATATTTTCGGTGTTGAAGAAAATATTTATACTGCTGAAAAAGTGAATGTATTTTGCTTAATATTTACTTTTTTTACCATATTATCTATTAATGGAGTAAAAATGCATGAAAGTCGGTTAACTATCAGAATGTGATAAAACTGTTATTTATTCGAGATTTTAAACTCACAAAAAAAGATATCCTCTGAATTTATGTACAATAAATAATCTTTTAATGCGTTTGAATTATTTAAAAATATATATTAAACTGTCGAGATTAAGATGCAAGATTTTGTTGCTGCAAACCAATCCACCGCATCGATACGACGGAGAAGATTATACTGTTCCAATAAACGCCATTTCAAAATATCTAACACAAGTTGTCTATCTAATAATATGTTCAGAGACGCATCGACATATTCTCGTATCCATTTGCTCTTGTGTTGGAAGATTTCGGTTTAAATCTTATTTCAAAGGACTTAAGTGATTTGTCTTGTTTGGGAGTCAACCTCCCCTCTTCAGATAGTTGTAGTATCACGCGCTATGTCGAAGAACAGTGGATCTGAATTCCAGGAATATATTTAAATTTATGCCAAATTTTCAGCGGGTCTATAAAATGTATTACACAATAATAATAAAATAATATAATTAGTTATTAAAATTAATATACATCATATAATTATTCTTTAGATTTTTAAAAATAAAATTTAATACATTATTTCATTACCACCTTTGAAAACGAAATTCTTCTACATCTGTTATATAGTATGAATTTGATCAAAACAAAATGCCTCAAATTAATCGTTTTTAACGCGTGAAAGCGTATTTTTGACATTTCAACAAGAGCCAATACAGATAAACAATGAGTTTTGAGAACAGCTGATCATATAAAATATTGAGAGGTACGATGGATTGACTTTGTTTGATTGTCATTTTTGCTCACCGACTTAAATATCTAGCTGTAATATGTTCTCCACGTGAGAGTATAAAGTAAATCTGTTATTTATTCAGGTATTTGAGTTCTCGATGTTCTAAAAAATCTGGCGAGAACTGTATTTATAATGTATTTGGTGGAATTCCGAGAGGTAAATCTGACATGGAATTAAATGAAGATCATGTCGATTGGCATACATTATATGGTAGCAATTTGCGACGATCATGTACTACATCTAAAAAGCAGATACGGAACGAAGCAGCCACCAATGACATTAATCATTGCATTATGATATATTGTTTAAAATGTGATGCCCATATATACTTCCAAAAAGAATAAATAACCACTGTTACACTTGTGACTATAAATACTGATGATTGTGAGTGTGAGTATCACTGTCTTCTTCGTAGTATCAATCCGGTGGATTGGTTTGCAGCAACAGAATCTTGCATCTCGATCTCCATTCCTCTCGGTCCTACGCAACCCTTTTCAGCTCAGCATAAGCGCTACAGTTCATGTCCTCGAATACTTGCTGCAAATACTCCCGTCTAGGGCGCCCTCTACAGTTTCTACCCTTAACCATCTCCTCAACAATATCATGAAGAAGACCATCGTGGCGCATGATGTTACCAATCCATCGGGCTCGCCTCTGAGATGGTTCTTATTAGTTGCCTATCTTCCTTGATTATTCTGAGAACCTCATTGTTCGTGACGTGGTCTCTCCAGGAGATTCCGAGAATTCTTCTGTACGACCACATCTCAAAGGCCTCTAGTCTTTTTTTATCACTTTCAGATAAGCACCATGTCTCACAGCCGTACATTAAGATGCTCCAAACAAGTGTTTTGGCAAGTTGCTTGCGGAGCCCTAAAGAAATATTCTTTGACTCAAGAATTTTGGCTTTTTTTATTGAAAGCTAGCCTTGGTTGATGTATTCGACTGTTGACTTCTCTTTTTGTTCTGCCATCCCAGGTGATTGTACTTCCAAGGTATACCAATTCTTTTGCATCTTTTAGGGGTACTCCTAGCACTGATATGTTAATTTTCTGCTGCTCATTGCGGCTTACTCTCATGACTTTGGTTTTTGTGCTGTTTATTTTCATATTGTAGTTGGAATTAAATATGTTTTCCATGGATGTCAGCGCTTCCGTGAGTTCATCTTCAGTTTCAGCAATCAGAGCAATGTCGTCAGCAAACCTTATCATATCAATCTTTTGGCCGTGTATTTTAACCCCCTCACTGTATCACTGTACTACTATAATATTGATAGTAAAATTTAGACTATCCAAAGGATTTACACCCAGCGCTTTATCATTATGAGTAAGCATCTTCCCTACTAAGCCAAATACCCCGGACAAGTTGAACTGTGTGTATAAGAGTATTTACGGTAGAGGCTCCGACACAGCTGGCCTGGGTCTGATGGAAGCTTCCCCCGGGAGAGCCTTCGCAGGTCCTCTGTCCTTTTCAGTTAAAACCCAGCGAAACAAAACCAACCTCCCTGAAGAGCTTTCGGAAGATTTGATTGGGTTGGTTATGTATCCAGGACCAAAAACATAGTCCCAAATATATTCAAACAAATGATTAAAAAAAAGATTATATATGTAAACATGTTCAATTTGTTGCTATTTTTTTATGTATTTCATGATTTAAATATATATTTTTAACAATTCAATAAAAAGAAAAAGAATTTTTTTTTCAAATTTTTAAGTAATTATAATATATACGTAATATAATGTAATAAAAAAATATATTATTATTAGTTGTATTGTGTAAAACTCAATTCGGAATTTTCAAAATGAATCCATAATTTAAGTAGTAAAATAAACAAATAAATAAATTTAATCTTCTTAAATATCTTCTATATACCCGTAATTGGAGATATGGTCGTCATAGAATTCTGCCAAAAAATTCTGTCAACCCGATAAAGAAGCTCAGTACCGGCTTTGGACCCTGCGGCGCCCTAGGGCATTTTTTTTCTGGCGCCTCATATTGTATACATTCAAAAAAATTCAATTAAGATTGGTTGCACTCGGCGCCCCTAGCTTATTCGACGCCTTGGGGCACCGACCCACTTCGCCACCCCCTAAAACCGGCACTGAAGAATCAGCTTAAACATTCAACCAAGCATAGTTTTAATATGTTTTAATTAAGGTTTTACATTATTTTTATTAAAATTCTGTAAGTATTTCTTTTAAAAATATTTTTTATATACTTTAAATGCAAATAATATGTATTTTATAATATATTTCAATCGAAAAGAAAATATAAACGTAAGCTTTACTGCTTACAGTTGATTAAATATTAGAATACGTTTTTTGATATTTTTAAGTTTTTTATTTCACAATATTTATGCTCGAAAAACTTCGAATCGAATTCAAAAAGTCTGAAATGAATCACGTAAAAAAAAATTCTTCTAGCGATTTCAACTGAAAATATAATTACGTGTATGATTCAATGAAATACACATTAGAAACTTAACCTTAAAG
The DNA here is from genome assembly GCA_022606575.1 of Glossosoma conforme. NCBI lineage: Eukaryota > Metazoa > Arthropoda > Insecta > Trichoptera > Glossosomatidae > Glossosoma > Glossosoma conforme. Next base: position 3,174,370 of record JAGTXR010000035.1, on the reverse strand, counting down.
TTTCTTTAATCCTTTCGCATCGGTTGTCAGCATATGCCGTCATAAGATTCCCCGACCGCTTGCATCGGTTGACGTGATATATCGTTTTGCTACCTTCTTAGAATAGTTTTTGATGCATCATCTGATAGCTAAAGGATACAAGAACCAATGTGATATATGAAAATAGACCAGATAAGTACATTGGTGCTTCAAATACTAGTTTTATAATTGACAGTATAATTTGTATTCAAACCGAGCCGTAATGAAAGGGTTAACTAGTGAGACACAAAAACTTACTATTATATCTACACAACTTATATTGTGTAGGTATAATGCTTTATTTTTTTTTGTCAATATTTTTGAGTAAAAGGTTGTCTAAAGCGTTGTGCCATGGGAAAAAAATTAAGATATAGGGCTTACGGGGAATTGTAATGGATTTATGGAAATAAAAATGGATCTTGTATATTATTTACTGGAATACATAAAGGGAGTGTACTATTTATTGCATTTTAGTTTGAATGAAATAATTTTAAAAATAAAAATATTTGTATAGTAAATAGCTCAGTCAATATTATAGATTGCGGTCTGGACGTGATGAAGAAAACAAATACGGATTCTAGAGTAGTATTACAAAACTTAGTCGTAGCGTTGAGGAAGTAAATTTAGAAACTGTTTATTCTTGGTTGACATGTATCAACCATGTATACTAGTATCCACAAAGGATTAAGTTAATATATCAGTTTTAAGTATACTTTAGCATGATTAAAATTAAAGAATTAAAGTAACCGTGGAATTAGGAAAACAATATTGAGAAATATAATTCAAAAGTTACTTTATTTACAAAGTATAGCTACAGTTAGCTAAGAAACAAAAGGAGACCTATCTGGTACATTTAATTCGGATGTCACTAAATAACATAAACTACAATTTTTGTCCAGGCTCCTGGGTTCCCAAGGTCATGAAAGGCCGTCGAGAGCCCGCCGAATTCAACCGTTCATATTAATTTGAAATGCTTTAATTAAAACGTAGTTTTTGTTCGTTAAAAATAAAAATATTTTCTGAACAATTTAGCTTAAAAAATTATCCTGAGTTTCTTTATATATTCTCTTAAGTGTAGTGTGAATAAAATAAGAAATAGCTTAAAGGTAATGGGAGATATGAGATTATTATGTGATGTTGCTTACTATTAAATCTGGCTACACAAAAGAAGAAATAGTAGAAAAGAAAAGCAAAGGTTTTCCAATAAAATGATGTATAGTTTGACAAGAGACATCAAAGCTTAGTAGGTAGAGAACGCTTCAATAGTCGTAGACAAAACTAACCGCACGAGAAATGAGAATTTTGATCCAAATGGAAATATACCTCGTGCATATTTAATACCGTTTATTTTAGGACTAGCTGTTGTTATTCAGGTAGCAGATTTATGGATTAAGGGGTTGTGTCCAAAATATCGATCGATATTATTTCCTTTGCAGCAATTTAACATATTATGACGTTTTATTGATCTATCATTCTGATTAGAATCGAGTTTATCAATGTACTTTTTTGTATAAGCTTTTAAGAAACACCTGAATATGTCTTGGATACTAAAAATGCCTTTACTTTAAGACTTTCGGAAGCTTTCAGGAGCTTGTGCAAGACTGGTTTTTCATCGATCACTGAATTTAAGCAAAATTTAACGTGCAACGTACTTGGATGTTAATTGCTTATGTAGACCACTAGTTTGCTAAAGATTGCATATAAAATTAAATAATTTAGTCCTTGGGAGCATTAGAATAATCGTCCGATCTCCAAAAAATTCTGATAACACAACGATTCAATATTTCTTATATTAAAGATGAATTTATTTCAAACTCCACAGTTCTCGTTTCGTTGACAAAAATTGATACACTGTAGCACACTTTGACATGTACAGCTGACTTGTGACAAGTCATGTATAATATAATCTGACATATCTATGTATATGTTAACATCCTCCTATCTTTCAAAAGGTTGTTATTCAGTCGCGTCATGGCATGATTAGGAGCAGATTGATAACACAGACTTTTTCAGAAGCACATTGACATATATTTACGATAAAACTTTACAAATTTAAAGCTCGGCCTAGTCACAACATTAGGCCGATCCACAATACAATATGCTCTCGCCGACGGGCGGTAGACAACTGACGTGATGGGCTGTCGCATCGGCGCCACAGCGGCGGTCTATATAACTAGTCCCAATATGGCGGACACATAAATGTATGACAAGCGAACAGAAATAAGAGACGAAAGGTACCAGTCAGCAAGGGCTACATCAAGCTGATGTCAATGTATATAAAAATAGATCTTCATGTATAGTGTACATTATTTATTATAAAATAATCAATATTTGTTTTTTTTTCGAAATGCTTATTAAAAATTCGAGAAATACTTGTTGTTATGTACACTTCTTCAAATAGAATCCCCTCATGAATAAGGAAGCTATGTAGGGTCTTCAGTCACAGTAGGTGGTGGTTATGGGCGCAATTTATTTGCCTGCCTGTCCCCCCTCGCCAGGTACTATTAATAGTCCGCACCTGTTCTCGGGCAGGTTTCAATTATGTAGAACGCCACCAGAGGGAAGCGAACACAACATTACCTAACCTAACGCGTTGTTGTGAGGTCTGCATTTGCATCTTTTGCTGTGATACTTATTTATCAAGTAAACAGCTGATACTAATTAATTAATGAGACTTAAACTCTACAAAAAGATAGTCAATCTATCATTTGAATTATAGTTATAAATTATCTCATAATATTTTCGTAATTAATCATGAATATTTAAAATCATAATCAAGCTTTCAGTTTCATTCAGCTAATTTTATCCATTTATACGCATGCATCTGAATACAAACGGTCAAAATCAGTGGGTTCTATGACGTTCAAACATATCAGCCGGAAGCTTAAATTTTTAAACATTTAGTGGACCAACTCGAGTAGCACATTGCTGCTAACCATTGTTTTTTACCGCGTATCGTTGTTTGGGTTAAAATTACAAGGAGAGGCTAAATGATGCAAGCCTGGGGAGCGTGGGTTAATCGTCCGATCTTTTTGAAAAATCTGATTAACAAATCATTAAAAATATGCTTCATATACTACAGCAGCAGTCCCTTCAATTCTTTGAGTTCTTGTCCTGGAGGTTATCGTCGACCTTATATGTTTTCATGTGGCCCACCGTGTGCAGAGACGTCTTGCAATAAGTCATGGATAATTTACTTTCAGATATAAATAAGATAATTTTTAGAATTTATCCCACAACATATTTTTGACGACATGTTTCAGCCAGGTCGAATGGCCATTTTCAAGTCAATTAGTACAGTGAGGGTTGGCTATATTTAAAGCAAAGTGTGAGTGAAAAGTTGGATATGAATTGTGTGCATCTAAAAATTATTATATTTATATCTCATATTATGGAATTCCACCAAGAATTATCGATCGAAAAAATCGAAATAATTATTTACTTATTTATTTATTTAACAGAACCGTAGTTCCAAGGTACGTAGAATAATAAAGAATAATAAACATAGAGTATACATAAAAATACAATACATACAAAAAAATCATAAAAGAAGAAGAACATGACACGTGACAAAGATCACAGAGATCCAGGAGAACAATATCATCGACAAAAGAGGAAATGGATGTAAGAAAAGGATCGAGGTGTGCTGGTAAGCCATTTAGGAGCGCTATTGCTGTTGTATTAAATTGGGTGCTCAAAGCTTCACACATATCATCTGGGATCAAAAACAATAGATAACGACGAGCTCGGGTGTACTTATCTGGAACGTAGAACTTAAAACATTCAAGAATCTCAGGGTTGTGAATTGCACCGTGAAGAAGAGGGAATGAATGTTTAGGAGCAGCAATTTTCCTCCGGGATACTAACGAATGAAAAGCATCCCTAGATGAAAAAGAGTTGGGTAATATACGGAATTGATTGAATTGAAAGGATAGTTACCTAACATTTAAAAAATAGAGATGTTGGAGTATTTTTTAATGAATATTTTTCGAGCATGAGAATGTATTTGGGTTTATTGGGATTTCAAACTGAGCTCCCATATTCCAGAACAGATGGAAGAAGTGAAGAATAGAGGGTACGGAAAATTAGAGGGTTTACGAAATCAATAATGGTAGCAAATAGAATTGAGTGGGAGAAATTTGTGGTCAATAAGCATATAGATGCTTCACTTAAAGAAAGGATATGAGAAGACCTCATAAATTAAAATAACATTAATTGTGCCGTAATGTTATTATTAAACATGGATTTAATTTCATTATTATCATAAGTAATAATATAAAAAGCTTGCGAATAAATGTTGACTGATTGAATAATAATAATAAAAATAATAGTATACATGCTCTGAATATATACCCTAGAGACATCTATCGTTATACGATGGTAACAACGGTTTAAATACCTCATCTTTTGCGTATCCGTTTAGGCAGAGAAATAGTCGAGTGGACTGCGTGGTGTAAAATAATAGAGCAAAAGTTGGTTCCAAGGGTCATGGTTCGATTCCCGCGTCTGCCGATAAATTTTTTCTGAACGAATTGATGCGTATATATTTTTTTATGTATAATTGTGTGTGTATATTTAATTACTAATGTTATTAATAAAGTCTTTTTTATTTTTCATTAAATGTGAGTTATTTTTCTCAATGTTGCACACCTTTACCTGTCTCTCAAGTATGACTGCAATTATCGCGCTATTATCAAAGGTAATGGGCGCATCTTTTACAGTCAGAGATGTGGTATTGTGATCGTAAACTCCGATCCAACAACGCTGATAAAAGCCAGCAGAGCCGGGAAAACCCCGGCATTTAAGGGGAAACAATAAAACTATGAAGACGTAGGAAAATTTATGTTTTCGATCGAGCCAACTTGGGCCATAAACTTCTAAAATACCATCATTACTATAACTTTTATAATGGTTGTTAATGTATGGGTAGATATTCTATACGAAGCGCTGAAAACTGAATATTATTAAGTGTACTTTTAAGAACACATGAAAATAAATACTCGATCATGATCAAATATACATTATTATTTGTACGAATTGTTTTTTTTTTGAAATTCAAATGAAGTGTTCGTAAAACCGTTTTAAAAGCTATTCAATGTCATATGAATAACAACTTGTATTGTTAGATTATTTCCGTTATTTTTGTTAAAAGTTGAAAGATGTACTTTTATTTTTGATTGGTTCAGATAGTGCACAGTATTCATGGTGATAGCAATTTCGTGAATGGTAAAACTTAGCTCATGTCTGATTTGACAGATAATTAGTTTTACCTTTCCGCTAAGCGAATATGGTTGTGTGTACGCTTAAACAATGCTGAGAAATATTGCGACATTACTTTGAAAATGAGGCCATTTTTCTTCGAAAATGAGCAAGGAGTGGCCGTTACAGTCAATGGCGATCGTTATCGGGCCATTTTTGTTCACAAAAATTGAAGAAGAGGATATTGGCAACATTTATTTTCAACAAGACGGCGCTACGTGCCACACAGCCGAAGCTACACTCGATGTTTTGTGATGTTTTTAAAAAAAAAAAAGTTATTTGGCAGACCCTATATCAATATCAACAATATTCTTAATTCCTACAACCACTTCCACAATACAGCCACCCAAAACTGTTTTTATTCCCATATTAATTCCATATCTGGTACATATGGTCACAAAAAACTGCCACAACTTAATTTTGTTTGGCTGCCACAGTCTATTCCTCGTTCTAGGACAAATTTGTACCTGAAGGTCCGCTTGATAACATATAAGGCTCCCGACAATCTCCAGAGCAGAGTCTGAGTACTTGTAGAGGGGGTTGCTATATTATCCAAGACAATCCAAGATTTTAAAAGTAAATTAGATGATTATCCAGACTCCCCTGGACTATTTAGTCCTAGGAACGGCTCAACCCAAAACTTACTGTTGTATTTATACGTAAAAAGAGATGGAAATAATTACATAATTTTTGAAATTAGTGAATAATTCAGTGAATTGTATTACGAGTAATATCAGTCGTATAAGACATTTAATATAATATTTATTTGTATATGCAGTAAATAGCGAACAAATAAATGCTCAATTGGAATTTCAATCCGAAAGCACATTAGAGAAGATACATAAATAAAAAGGAAAGCTATCTTACGACAAGGTTTGTATTCAAAGGCTTGGATTTAATACAAAGTCAGCCAATACATAACAACTATGGAATTACAATTTTCCAGTGGAATGCATTGAAAATTGAGAACCTTAAAGATACATTATTCCAAATTCAAATGACTATTTGTGATCAAGACAACTCTTGAAATATAATACAAGTAATATAAGTATATTAAAATTATTTATTTATATACATAACATATTTTTTGAGGTTTCTACTAACACTGAATATAATAATTACTTTTCACTCAAATAACGATGCTCAAACGAATATTAAATTTACAGGTATTTAAATTTAATATGGTTAATTATTGTCTTTAAATTGAAATCGAATCACGATTAAATTACCTACAATATCATCAAACAGTAAAAAAAATAATTTATAAATGTTCTTATGTTCAAAAGATAATGACAAAATTTTGAAAAAATATTTAAGACTTTGTCTCTCTTGACACTGATGGATTGAAAAATGCTGCGAGTTCGTTGAAACTGCAGTCTACTAAACAGAGGTCATACCCAATGTGATTCATGTAATAAACAAGTTAAATAAATAAAATAATTATTTGTCGTATAAAAACATAAATAATAAAAAAATATTTGTTATTTATAATGGATTTCAAAGTGAACGCTGAAACCATTGAAAAAAAAAACACTTTGTATGTACCGTATGAATGAAGAGAATTGTATATGTATAAAAATAAAATTCTCTTTAAGAATATGAGCACGCTTTCGTTTAACAATAAAACCTAATGGTGATGATGTAACTAATTAATTACAAACTTAAGTCATGACACGTTTTAATTAAATAAAACCCGAAAACAAAACAAAGTAAAAGTATGAATGCGACGTGTGGACAAAAAAAGGGAAACGTAATTTGAAACGCTTAATTAGGTTGTTTTGAGTGCGAACCTTATCCGAGTGACACGTGTTTTTAGTAGTATAGTTCCATTCATCATCATCAGCCTGTAACCGTCCACTGTTGAACGTAAGCCTCCCGCATGAGTCTCCATCCTCTTCGATCCTCCGCCTTCCGCATCCAGGTCACTCCCGCTATTCTTCTTGTCGTCAGTCCATCTTGCAGGGGGTCGACCAATGCTTCGTTTGCCAGTTCTTGGGCGCCATTCCCGTAATTTTATTCCCCATTGACCGTCGTCTCTTCAAGACATGTCCTGCCCATTGTCACTGGAGTGTGCCCATTCGTTGGGTAGCATCCACTACTTGGGTTCTTCTGCGAATTTCCTCGTTTCGGATTCTATCTTTTAGCGACACTCCGAGCATGGATCTCTTCATAGCACGCTGGGTGACCTTTATTTTATGGGACCTTGCTGTCAGATTCCACGTCTCTGTGCCATAAGTTAATACGGGGAGGATGCATTGGTTAAACGCCTTAGTTTTAAGACATTGCGGAATTTTCGCTTTAAAAATGTAATTTAGTTTTTCAAATGCTGCCCATCCCAGTTGTATACGCCTGTCGAGTATTGTATACTTATTATTACATTGTATGAAATTCAAACAAAAATGCCTTCCAGCAAAACAATTCGTCGTTGAAAACGTAATATTACGATTATAAAGTTCCGATGGCACATTAAAAAAAGATTAAATCGTTCTAAGTACATACATTCAAAGGCATCACATAATAGACGGTCATCGAATAAACATTACCATGCCAGGTATTGACTTTTTATCAATGTACCTGTATGAATCTTTTATATGATGTATTCATAATATTGAGGTTATACGTTATTCTGAAAGGATGCTACAAGTCGCGTTCAGCTTTGTTGTTTAATCGATAGGAATTCTAGTGTCAATTGTAGAAATAATCATTAAGTAATTAAATACATACAATTCTACATAAAATTTTACGCATCAATTCGTTCATAAAAAATATCGGCAGACGTGGGATTCGAATCTCGAGCGTTGCACCTTTGCTCTATCCTACATACCGCGCTGTCCACACGACCATTCTCTGCCTGGACAGATAGCGAAACCTGATGTGTATATATACCATTGTTAACATCATATAACGATAGATGTCTCTGTAGTATATATTCAGAGTATGTATATTATTATTTTATGATTCAATCAGTCAACATTTATTGATATGCTTTTTATTACTAGTTACCGACAGTCTATTTATTTAGTAGCATTAAAATATAGATCAATTATGTATATTCTATAAAATAAGATAAGAATATTAAAAAATATTCTAATAAAAATTAAAATCCAAAAAATAATAAATTCTTCTCTATGCTATAATACGACAATAGTAATTGACATTGATTGACTTTGTATGTTTTCGATAAGCATTTTAACGGAAATTAAGCTTTAAATGAGTGAAAATAGCTTAAGTTAAAGAATGACATACAAAATGTATTTTTGTAACCATAACCGCTCCATATTTAAAGCATATAAACACCGCGAATTTCCGTTTCACATTTCATTAACCCTTTCATTACGGCTCGGTTTGAATACAAATTAAACTGTCAATTTAAATACTAGTATTTGAAGCATAAATGTACTTATCTGGTCTATTTTCATATACCACATTGGTTCTTGTATCCTTTAGCTATCAGATGATGCATAAAAAACTATTCTAAGAAAGTAGCAAAACGATATATTACGGCTACCGATGTTAAAGGTACGGTAATCTTAGACTGCAAATATCGGCTACCGATGCGAAAAGGTTAAGCTCAGATTGTCTATGAATTGTCCCAGAACTCTTGTATACCCGGAATCCACATGGGAACATGTCAAAATGTCGAATACGATATGATTAAATGGTTAACACAAACGTACATCTAAATAACGTAAGTCTGTAAGATTTTTCATGATACGTTTCATAATCTCGGTTTATTGGTAACAGTTTTGTAGAATTTTTCAGGTGTCACTTATGCAGTTAAAGATAATTGTACTATACTTTTAGACCTATTTATTTATAAACGCATTTAATTAACGTTTGCAATGTTTCTTCTTCGTAGTATCAATCCGGTGGATTGGTTTGCAGCAACAAAATCTTGAATCTCGATCTCCACTCCTCTCCTCTCGATCCTCTGCAATCCTCTTCAGCTCAGCATAAGAGCTACAACTCATGCCATCGAACACTTGCTGCAAATACTCCCGTCTAGTGCGTCCTCTGCAGTTTCTACCCTTAATCTTCCCTTTTCGGGATTTCGCTGTCTTGGAAAGCGAGAAACTATAGATAGAACGTACTCAGGGGAGCTTTGTGAGGCATATATGACATGGGATGAGGCAAAACATAGCGACTGAGAATACTTTATGGCGGCTATTAGTGATGGCTACTTAGTGGATGATTCCTTTTCATTAACTCACAAAAACTAATTATTTTAAAATCCACAATGTTTTTGGTAAAAGTTCAAAACGAGGAAATCTGGAAATAATCAGATGTTTCTAGAAACAATTTGTGGTGGTTTTACGGTCTAGTCAAAACTTGATATCGCATAAAAATAGAAAACCGGAATGAAAGAGAGAAATGTAAAAAGAGACAAGAAAATAACATGAAAAGGAGGAAGGATCAAACTCTCAGTTAGATGATTGATTATTTATTTATTGGATAAACATTTCAATAGATGTTCTGCTCGGGTCAGCATTTCCCGGGACTATTTTCAGCGTGAACTGCAGACTGAAGTCGAAGAAAACAACGCAATAATAATTCCAGTCTTCAGTCGCATCAAATGAATTTTTACGAGCGGGGATGTCGCGCCCTTGCCGTCATAATACGATCTCGCAACTGAGAGACGTCCAAGACAAACAAACTTTATGCTGCGTCAATACAAAACACTGTATAATATGTAAATCCGTAAATCCGCAAAATAAGTTTCCCAGTGATTTTTCACAGTGTAAAACATGCTTAATTTCATGAATGCGTACATATTTGGAAAGGTCAGACTTTTACCTATTTTTCTACATAGTCGCCACTGAAGTCAATGCATTTTTGCATGCGGTATACGAGCTTTTGAATGCCCGAGTAAAAAAATCTTCCACCAAGCCACACAGATACCTCACAACCGCTACTTCCAGCTCTTCTCTATCGTCGAAATGCATTCAACCCAGGTGTTTCTTCTTTTCAGAAAAGAGATGGTAGTCACTTGGGGCTAAGTCCGGGCTGTAAGGTGGGTGTTTTTACAATACCCCATCCAAATTTATCGTATGGTCAACATTCTTGGCACCCACCTCACGCAAACTTTAGCATACCCTAGATGCTCTGTTAAAATCTTGTCAATAGAGGTTTTGCTGATATCTGGGATCATTTCCGAGAGCTTACGAACCGTCACACTTCGATCTGAGAGCATCACTGCTAGTCAAAAAATTCTGCCGCCAAGCCATAACAGCGCTTTTCAAGATTGTAGCGCCATGGGAATCTTATTTTACGGATAATGCACGTAGAAATATATCAGAATGTATATTTTATCCAAGGATAAACTTAATTGTATTCAATTCAATGCGTATCTGGAGCTCACAGCAGTATTCAATCAAAACAGTGTTTCATCTATGTATTACATATATCTAAGTACCTGAATTACCAAAAAAATTATGCCACTACGAATCATGGAATCAAAAGCTAATGAAGCCGTATAAAAAGTTTTTGAACACAGTATAGCTGCTTGAGTAGAGTATTAGGGCTACACAGGTTTGATTTTGTGAGTAATAGTGACGTGAGGGAACGACTACAGCAGTCATTCACTGTAGATGACGAAGGTGGATATTGTTGAGACGTATTGTCTGTATGCCACAAGATGCCATAAACAATACATAAAATAAAGTTAACATAGAGTTTCAAGATGCAGTAATAAGGCGACTAATATACCACGATAAACGATGAAAATGAAATATGCGTTGGATACTATGTATGTTTGTGATCAGACTATTCAACCATATCGCCTCAAAAATACGAGAATTCCACGTGAGAGAAGCCCAGTTTTGACATGAGCTCCACGAATTTATTTATCGAAGTAATTTTGTGGAGTCTTCTGTTCAGCAAGATCTAGGACTTTAAAATAAAACTATTTACAAAAACCGTGCTCTTATTCTGTAGTTGAGAGAGCTATTCATATTAAGTACTCGTCAGTACTCCTGATGCAGTGATGAATTAGAAAAAGATAAGGACATGATGATGACAATGACATTCGTGTCGATTATACACGCATACTCCGCTATGGAAAAGTAAAAAGCCTTCGTTGGAGTGTTTTTTGGTCACAGCACGGTACACATGCGTCTTATAAAAAAGAGGAACTAGATATGTATGTAAATACTAGTATCACATCAGAATTTTCTTGTTATCATAAATATTGGGTACAGTATTTTTGTATGGCGCAGTTTGTATCAGACGCCGTCTGCGAGATAAATCGTAGCACCCAGTAAAGGCGGGAGTATGAGCCCTGAGGTAAGTTTGTCTGGAGCGGCCGGTACTAGGCAACCATCGATTATCTCATACAAACCGAACTCCTAACAAGAAACTACGGAGAATTTTCATAACACGTTGCTTTCGAATGAAGCTACTTAGTCAACTTATGAGTGATTGGATATTTCGATTACGAAACTATTCTTGTGACGTATTTTGTTCTCTATAGGTGATATTATGAATGGGATCCACGTTAGTAGAATTTAATATAGAATATAATATACTCGTATGTGCGTATTTTGATTCGTTTCAAAATAGATCTGGTTGACTAACTTAAAAATGGTATTTTAGTTATACCATATGTACCCACGACCTTTGGCTTGTAAAGCAAGCGCTTTGACCATTGAGCTATACCCGCCGGCGAAAAATCATACATGGAAAATAATATAAATTACGTCATTTTATTTTTATATAGAGTCTATCAAAGCTAGGCAGTACACAGTAACTGTTTGTGCTGCTCCAAATAAGTGCTGTAAATATTATTAGAGAATTATATTATATATTCAGTATAAATGTTGACTGAATAATAAAAAATAATAATATACACACTCTGAATATATACTATAGAGACATCTATCTTTATATGATGGTAACAATGGTATAAACATAACTTATTTCGCGCAACAGTTCGGGCAGGAGATGGTCGAGTGGTCAAGGGTAATGAACATGAGCAACGGTTGGTTCCAAGGCTCGCAGGTTCGCATTCCGCTTCTGCCGATATTTATTCTGAAAGTATTGTTAACGCGTGTACAGAATTTGATGTATTAGAGTAATATAGGTTGGTAAAGTTTTTCAGTCGTTTTTTCAGCGTTCATTCATACATCCAGCCTTCGGTTTATGGATGAAAGAATCCGCCTCTGTAGTTCCGTGCCTTCTCCCGCCCACCGACTCCTTCGCGCGGGGCATTTGAAGAAATTGAAATGTTTTGCATCCACCCGAACTGGTTTCTTGTGTTTTTAGCTACGTTATCCGTGCCCGAACATTTGATTCGTAATACGTTATGCGACGACGAAGGTCTTTGTCAAAAAAAAACGAGATTTAAAAATAAGAGAAGCTCGAATAAGTTTTTTTGTCTATTGAAATATAAGATACTCGTATTATGGCACGAGATATTTTCTCTACTCTAGTATTCCGGAACCGAGATCGCGGTCCCGAAATGACGGCATCAGCTTGAATGGTGATGCCAGAATACCGCAAATTCCTCGATACCTGTTGTTTTGGATCTTGATCCCATTAATTTACATTCATCATCAGCCTGTATCCGTACACTGTTAAACGTAAGCCTCCCGGATGAGTCTCCATCCTCTTCGATTCTCCGCCTTCCGCATCCAGGTCACTCCCACTATTCTTCTTATGTCGTCAGTCCATCTTGCAGGGGGTCGGCCAATGCTTCGTTTGCCAGTTCTTGGGCGCCATTCCAATACTTTTCTTCCCTATCGAACGTCGTCTCTTCGAAAGATATGTCCTGCCCGTTGCCACTTGTGTGTGCCTATTCGTTGGGTAGCATCCACTACTTGAGTTATTCTGCGTATTTCCTCATTTTCGTATTTAATTTACATAGAGTGGCAAAAATGCCCTGTGTCGTACCCGACTGTATGATTTGAGAGTTTGATTATAATAATTACTTTAAAGACTTTAGAATGTTTAATACACAATAAGTATGTTCAAAATAACGTTTTGAACATCTAGCATGAATTGATATGTGTAATTATTTATTTATTTATTTACAGAATCGAAATTCCATTTTTTTTACAAATATACAGAAAAATTAGTATACATAAATATACAATAAATAGAGAAAAAAGAATAATAAATAAAAATTACACAAAAGAAAAAGAAGATGACATGTGTCAAAGATCACAGAGATCAAGGAGAACAATACAGGAGACAAAAGAGGAAAAGGATGTAAGAAAAGGATCGAGGTGTGCTGGTAGGCCATTTAGGAGCGACATTGCCGTTGAACCAAATTGAGTGCTTGAAGCTCCACAAGCCTCGACTGGGATCAAAAACAATGGATGGCTACGAGCACGGGTGTACCTATCTGGAACATAGAAGTTAAAACATTCAAGAATATTTGAACATTTTGTTTAATTTACCAGTCACACACGGCTCAAATAAAAAATATTTCTTCATGAATTGAATGAATAACGTCTGTGTAATTTGAATGGCTGTAAACAAAATTTGATTAGATTCATTACGTAGGTGTTTTATTAAATTTGATTTTAAATTTCGTTTTGTTTAGAAGTGGTGAATTGACTTTGTATTGAAGTTACGAGTATGTTCAATTATTAAATATTTTCCACCGTGTAAATTCTTCTTCGTAGTATAAATCCGGTAGATTGGTTTTGTGGGAGGAAAAAAAATCTCGATCTGCAAATAATAATAGTAATAATTAAATTTATTTATTTAGCCACTTGTGCCACAATCAAAATTTTACATACAATAATTCCAAGTAAATACAGAAAAAATAAAAAATTAAATTAAACAGAACAGAAAGAAAATATAAATCGGCATGTACACAAACACCACATTATTATTGTTGTACTACTCAGTGAGTGGAGCACAGGATCCCCTCTGGATAGCCACGTGAAGGCGCATCCAGTGCCTCTCCAATCGTGATCCCACACAGAGACCGTAGCGTTGGGACTGACGCGAACGCCCACAGAAAAACGCAACGCTTCCTTATTATGGCATGGAAGCCATCTACTCGTCCCTCCGTCAACATGCCTGAAACACTGCAGTATTGCGGCAGACCCAACAACATTCGGAAGGCGTTGTTATACTGGACCCGGAGTGTACTGTAGACCTTCCGAGCATAGCCAGCCCATAGACCGCACGTGAAGAAAGATTGACAGAAGGATTTTAAAAGTCAGCTTAACGTTTTTAGTACAACGTGCAAACCAATGAAATAACATATTGCATCGAACCGACAGCGCCCTCCGCTCCCTCTCAATATCAGCGCTATCACTAAGATCCTCTGTAACCCAGTGGCCAAGTTACTTAAAATACTTAGATAAATTAAATACTCGTGTAAATTATCGTCAAAACTATTATTCTCCGTCAATAAACATAAATAAATGTAAGTGGCATGAGATATTGTTTAATGTTCTGTCGAATGTTTGGGGCTTTTATAACTTATGCTTTTTAATAAATCATTTTAAGTGCTGTAATTTAAGACAAAAAGTATTGCCATAAATATTTTAGTAAGAATTGATGAGTAAAATAAAGTTTAAATTATTGTTTGTGAATTTTGATTTGAAACTGTATAATTATAGTAGAAATTTAAATGTATTTAATTAAAATTAAATTAATATTTAAGTGAGTAAATAATATCTTGTGATTCCTACTGTATCAAATATCAAAACTTGCAAGGCTTTTCTAAACGGTTTCTCTTTATAAATGGTAGTTATAAAATTGTATTATAATTGAAAATAGAAAAAAATATTACATGAAAAACATCAATAATTTGAAGGCTAACAACTTTGACTTCAAAACACATCGATTTTCCGTGACATATAATTTTAGGCCATTTATTGTACCGTTTTTTTTTTTGGTGTATATATTTATCATCCAATGAGGAGTATTTCCATAATTTTGTTATTTTGTCGAGCAACACGTGTTCCAAGGTCGGAAGGTTTTCTGTCTCGTACCCTGCACGCGTTTCAGGGTAACGCAATTTAAGGATCCGAGGTTCGAGATTACTTTCGCAGATTGAGTTATGGCATCGCAGGAATTCGCACAACAGTGGCGTGCAAATCAACAACGTCCTTGACCTTTGCAAGACAATAATCTAACAAATAAATTTCTAAACTCGAAATTTATTTTAAATATGTAAGCTGAAATGATGAAATCTGACGAAGAATTGTAGACAGTACGGCGGCATACTAAAGTTGTTCTGTATGGAATACATTTGCAGAAGAAACGCCGGTCGTCGGAGAATGAAATTGTAGGAATAAATATGATACCCAAGAACGAGAAAACGATGTGTTGGACAACATCATTTGGCTGATGATACTAAAATATAATTAAGAAGAGGATTGAACATGAAGGTTGGAAACTTATAATGATAGACCCACTCTCGAGTATGCTACCGACCAATGAGTTAAATAGCACTACAATCACGTGTGTGCTCGAGAAAACTCTGCCATTTCGTAAAACAAAATCAAGCATCTTAAGTGCCTTTCCACAAACAGCTTCAGCGTGCGCATGGAACGTCAGTCTGCTCTCAAACTCTATAACAAGGTCTCTGATGGGCTATTATACTTTCCTGGATAAAATTTAAAACAATAATATGTATATTGACATGAAGTATCTTAAGCTTATAAATATAAAGAGAGATTTAAACATGTTATCACATAATGAACATAGAAAAGTTTCCACTTTCTATTCGCTTAAATTTTGAAAAACGTTGTTGTAAATCGTTGCAAGGAAGCATTTTTGGCTGAAACTTTCTTCGCCTTGTTTTACGTCAGTGAGAAATTTCAAAGTATCATCGAATACATTACAAAGAACATATTTGTTCACAATGTTAAAGTCTGCATGGTATAAAAGATAAGAAACATAGTTGTAGTCGTTCTTATAGCTGGTGCCTTTCGTTCACATAAAGTGAAATTTTATGACTCCTAATTTGTGATGTATTTTAGAAGCGATAAGACCGAGTATTTAGTTAATAATTGTAATTCATAAAATATGTTTGTAGGGTAACAATAATCAGAATTTAAATCAATATCTGATCACAATTCATATCACCTTATGGTCCGAATAAAAACAAAATATTATTATTAATTTAAGACAGGTTTATAAAGACTACTTAGATTAGGTTAAATTAGATTAGGGTAATATATAGGACACGTTAAATAGATTGGGTTAAAAAATATAGGACATGCTAAATAATGCAAAAAAATAATTATTTTATTTTATATTTTGACCAAAAACTTATTTATTCTGACCAGGATAACACGAGCCTTTTTTGTGTGTGATGTGAATGTGTAATGAAAGTCTTTTTTCGATTGAAATTGAATTATGAAAATATTGACAGAATTGCACCAATTTGTATTACAAATAAAATTATGCCAAATCAGTGTATTCAAATTATTTTATGGGAATACATACAAAATGAATGGGTTTTAATGTGGTTAAATTCGAGTAATTTTCTATTATACAAATGGAATCATGATTTGTAACTTTTATGCTGATATAAGAATATTTAAAATAACACTAATGTAATAAATAATTTTTAAAAATATAAGAAATCGACGTCGGAAGAGTGAGATTCTGAAAACGAGGATGCAAAAGAAAAGAAAAGAAGAAAGGAAGGAAGGATATATATATTTATTAATTCAAATTAAATTATAGTATATGGATTTTTTAAATTATTTATTAGAATATTATTTAATTATTTCAATATTCTAGTCTACTTTTATAGATCATTGACTATATTAAAATATTATAATTAATTAAATATACATATACTATACATAAAATTCTTTGTACACGAGTAAATTCATTCAGAAAAAATATCGGCAGGTGCGGGATGCGAACCGCGGACCTTTGGAACCAACATTTTTGCCCAGGTAATTATACCGCTCGGCCACCGGTCATTTCTTCCGCCTTGAGCTGACTCATTTCGGATCTTCTATATAAGGTTATCATCATATGATAGATGTCGCTATAGTATTTATTCAAAGTATGTATATTTTTATTTTTACACGGCATATATCGGGTACCGATGAGAACATCTTTAAGAAAATACCCCTTTAAGAGTCTTAGTTGGAAAGTCTTATCGGAATTTAGTATAAAATCAATTGTAAAAATTGTTCAGAACAGAGAGCCAATAAAAACTAAAAGTGTATTTATTTAAATAACAATTACATATATTTCTTTTCTTGTATTGATGAAATTGTGGTTTGAAAGAAGCCAACGCCACTGGGACTCATGCAGTCTTAAGGAAAAGTGCGCGGGCTGAATAATTGATAGATGGGGGCCGCGCCCCAACGGGGGGCGCCAGGAATATTGTAAGATTAAATATTGAATATGATGGCTCGCGCCGGGGGGATATCATGAGAAGTGATGGACCCTAGAGTCCAACAGCAGAGTAACTTACTTTCGGAAGTGCTTCAGAAGATGAGGAGCCTACTTCCTTGGTTGCGTGTGTAGGAGTCTGCAGTTGATTTAAGTTAAACAATTCTAAATTCGAAATTATACACTGTTGGAAGTAATTGATAAAAAGTTACATTACGCTATTTATATTTTAAGCGTTCACTGTGAAATTTGTTGAAAATATTAAATTGACAAATATTTTCTTTTATTTATAACCTAGATATGCCTAAATAAAAAAAAATGTATTATACGTTAAAAAAAGCGAGGAAGAAGAGATAGATCTAATCATCATCAGCCTGTATCCGTCCAATGTTGAACGTAAGTCTCCCGCATGAGTCTCCATTCTCTTCGATCCTCCGCCTTCCGCATCCAGGTCACTCCCGCTATTATTCTTATGTCGTCAGTCCATCTTGCAGGGGAGTCGGCCAATGCTTCGTTTGCCAGTTCTTGGGCGCCATTCCAATACTTTTCTTCCCCATCGACCGTCGTCTCTAGATATGTACTGCCCATTGCCACTTGAGTGTGCCTATTCGTTGGGTAGCATCCACTACTTGAGTTCTTCTGCGTAATTCCTCGTTTCGGATTCTATCTTAAAGCGATATTCCAAGCATAGCACGCTGAGTGATCTTTATATAATATTATGGGTAAGACTTGCTGTCAGATTCGACGTTTCTTCGCCATAAGTTAATACAGGGAGAGTGCATTGGTTAAACGCCTTAGTTTAAAGACATTACGGAATTTTCGCTTTAACAAAATAATGTAACTGTATCTTTACTAAGGTTTATTTTTTTATTAAACAATTAAGTCAAATGTACAACAAATAGTTGTTTGATACAAAAATACCAAACAATATCTTTTTTCGTGAATGTTTATGCAATGCCAAAACTTCAAACTTCCCTTAGGGACTAAGGAAAAGCGCGATATTTATTATGTAAGTATGTAATATCCACAAAAACGGTGTGGATTTAAAAAATATAAAAACACATGATGAAGAATACATCCAAAAACTGCTAGATTTGAAATGTTTTATTTAAGAAAACGTGTTCAAGAGTGCAGAGTTTTTGAAGATATCCTTTTAATATGATGGAAGAAAGACTTCTGGAGGAGCATTCTAAAGCTTACGGGTGGCATTTAAGAAGAATTTAGAATATCGACTATTCTTGATCGATGAATATTACTAGTAAAATCCATAGGAGGTGAGCAAGTTTGTGACAGGTATGTTAGTAGTGGGTGTGTGTAGAAGGGGTTAGTGAATTAAGACCAGCATCGGCCATTGTAATAGCGGTAGAAAATAATAAATAAATCAATTGCTTCAACCTTTATTTCAAACCTACAACAGTTTGTCAATCAAGCCATATTCTAAAATACAATGGTTTTTTTCATTAAACGGAATTACGAGTACTGTAAAAGCTGCTTTTCAAAAGATGACTTATATTTTATATACCTTTAACAAAATGCTTTTTCTTAGTATGGCAATTCATTTTATAATTTGTATAGCTTATTAATTTAGTAAACATTTTTTTTCCGAATATCGCTTGCATGACAGCTTTAAGCTTTAATCTGTGAGCTATGCTCCTTGGTTCCCGCGCTTATGTGGGTTTTTCCCACCGGAAAAGAAACTTTCAATATTTTTGACGTAAGGAGTCTCGGTTGCTTCGGATGTTTATCGCCAGAGGGCAACACCGTCTCGGCTGTGCGTCTGTTCTTATTTATTGTTTTTGTTTTATTTTTTTATTTTATTGACGGAGGTCGCTTTATGTCGGGAGCAGTTTTGTGTTTACGATAAACGATTCAAAGAATGTTTCAACTTTTGAAAAATATCGTGTATTGACTTTTATTAGCTTTGTTGCTGTATACATATATTACAGAACGATACATAATTTATGACTTCCATGGACACGTATTAAAAAATATTTTTAAAAGCATCTCGTACGACCAAATATAATATATATATATTTTTTTATGTAAGCGCATGCAGGAGAGCACACCCGGTCAAGACCAGTGCACTCTATGACGCTCAGCCAGGGAGGCTGGACGCTGCATGCGGGAAACGTGTGTTGTGTTCGTGTTTGTCTGTGGGTTGGGGAGATTGCAAGTGTATATTTATCTGTTTCTTGAAGAGATCTAGATTGTAGGAAGGAGGAAACACAGACGCTGGAAGAGCATTCCATAGCTTACCGGTGGCATTAAGGAAGGTACTTTGGAAGCTGCCAGTTCTTGGTCGACATACATTAACCGTGTATGGATGTTCGGCACGTGCAAGACGAGTTATTCGGCTGTGAGTGGGTGCAGGAGGATTTAGTTCTTTAAGTTCCGAAGAGCAGCGACCGTGGTAATAACAGTAGAAAAGACTAAGAGAACCAATCTTACGTCTGTGTTCCATTGATTGCAAGTTAGACGTAAGGGTGTTATTGTTTATGAAATGAACTGCTCTTCTTTGAACTGAGTCAATTAAGTTTAGAAGGTATTTTGGGGCTCCAATCCAAAGGTGACTGCCGTATTCAAGGATAGGTCGGATTTGTCCTTTATATAGAAGAAGAAGTTGCTTATCGCTGAAATACCGACGTGATCTATATATATATATTTATAATACACCTAGTTTTTTGGAAGCGAGACCGGCTTTACATTTAATTGACTCGTAATATTTGACATTATTCGAGATTGATAATCCAAGCAGCTTGCTTTCGGAAGAGAACAACCGTTGAAAGATGCAGGATCCATAGCAGTCTTCTTGGTGGAAAAAGAACATGATTGGGTTTTGGAAATGTTGAAGCTGACAAGGTTGAGGTCGCCCCATCGTGAAACCCTTTCAAGAGACATGTTCGTCTACTCCACCAGAGATTCCACCAGAAATATTATATGAAAATGATAGAAGTGGTTAATATATGGTTGCACGATAAAGACAATGAGTGGTTTTAACATGTGAAACTTTCTAAGAGTTAAGTGCTTTCAGTGGAAGAACACTTTAACCGTAACGTAGAATCTATGCCTCAAATGTGGCTAACGTTCAATAAATCGAAGAAAAGGTAAAGTGCTTTTTAAGTCACGTTTCAAGCATGTACACAGACGACGTGATTAAGGACCCTGAAAAAATGTGGGTAAAAGCTGTAGATATTACTATTATTTTTATTATTATTATTCATCCGCATCTGCTACCTTTCTGGAAAATGATTTTATGGTCGACATAAACTGCTAGAATAAAATATGTCAGGTGACTTAATCCAAAGACATAACTAGTGACAGGAATGTTTTGCTGCTTTGTCAGATAAATATAAATAATCATAAATGTATAAAAATATTTAAGATTCCGTTTACATAGTTCGATTTGATATCAGCTTGATATAGCTCTTTTAGGCTGATGCCGAAAAGCCTCAAAAACGACCTTTTGTCTCTTATTTTTGTTCGTTCGCCTAACATGCACATCTAGTACTGTTAGTTTTAATTTTATATAAAATTACACAGCGTTTGCATACGACATTTTATTTGTTGTGACAGTTGCTCCATTTCATGTTGGTGCAACTGTCATCTTTTATTTGTTTTTTTTGCAGTGATTATCTTGGCGGCACTGTATGTCACAGTGTTCCGTCAGTCGTCAGTCAAGTTCCATTCGACCGAGACGGAATTAATGTCTTGTTACGGTCGAACGGGGAAATCAAGTCTTTATCGAAAATTAATGCGAATTGTGCTTCAAAAACAAAGTTCTTTTGCTTGATAATCTTATCCTGCATCCTTCCTCCACGCAGTCACGTGACGAACCCGCGACTTGTCACCTTTTTAAAGACGGGGGATGTCAAATTATAAATAAAATAATCTTACGTGACAACAAAAGTTTATTGCCATACGTTTAATCATGTATGAAGAGGGAAAATATTTAATTTTAACGAATTTCAAAGATCATTCTATTATTTATTTAATTTTTTACACTCAATTAACATCAAAATATTTTCTTTGGCGATAAAAGTAGTCGTTAATAATAAAAAAATATTTCCTAATATTTGTTTTCATGTTTCTTTTTAAATTACAAATAACATTTTTTTATGTACTAGTACGAGTACACTTCTCATTGACATGATGCATAATTTATATGAACATGACATACCGGTACTTTGTGTTTGAAAGGTCTGTAATTTCAAATGCGAACTCTGAAGGCCTATTGGCCCTTTCAAACACAAAGCATGAAGTATGAAATATAATATATTTATAATCGTGTCGGAAACAACAGGGTCAGATCCTGTCTGCCCAGAAGTGGGCGACGTCGATGGCGTTACTCCCGGCCATCATTAGGTTTTCCTGGGTGCAGATTTAATAATAAATCCCGAATAACATTGTAATTTAATATGAATCACGTTCAAAACTGTCTATTCATATACTTGAAGACCGCAGTTTCGTTTTCAATGGTTTTTAACATTATCTCATTCATTTATTTACTTGTACACTTGTGTTTAATTTTTTATTTAAACACACACGTCATAGAATACAGCCCGAGATTCACGCATCATCCTTATTTTAACAGGAATTTATTAAGGATGGTCTTCACGGGACGACTTTCGTCTACCACCAATTTTGATTAATAGGATATGACTGGCATTTTACGGGTGAGGGATCAAATTCTCAGCTACCGGGGTATTTTTAGTGCTCAGAAATCGATTAAAAATCCTTTTTTTTAATCTCCGTCCGGGATCGAACCCACGACCTTTGACCAGCAAAGCAAACGCTTTGACGATTGAGCTATACCCGCCGGCTAATTGAATAACATAAGCTTTTATTGAAAGCGATACCACGGTCTTCATGTTGGTCTATAGTCTAGACTCTAGACTATAGAGTCTAGACTCTAGACTCTAGATTGTCTAGAAAGAGTGCCTAACGTGATTTTCTCGTTTATTTGAACAAAATATAAAAGTAATGATCTATTTAAAATGTTATTAAGGTTTTTTAGTATAAAAGACCTTTGCTTGGCAGGAAGTGCGAGATTTGTTTTTATTTAGTTTAAACTCCGGAATCTACAGTTCGACAAATAATTGCTATTAATAATTTTAATTAAAATCGAGAGTATTGATTGAGCTGACAGTTCATGGCAATAATGTAGTAAACAAGGCTTGTTTACAAGAATCTTTTATTAGACAAGTCGTATATACCTTGACTCTTTTTTTCTCGAACAAAGGTATTGAACATACTGACATCAGCATGCTGTAGTCCTTGCTAACTGGTACCGAAAACTTCGATGTACAGTCTTTCGTCTTTTATTTCTGTTGGCTTGTCGTACATGAATGTGTCCGCCATATTGGCATTTGGGACTGGTTATATAGACCGCCGTTTGTGGCGCTGAGCGAGAGCCATCCCGAGCGCGGGCAGTCGTGTCCCGCCCGTCGGCGAGAGCATTTTGTATTGTGGCTCGGACCTATGCTGTGACTAGGTCGAGCCCTAAATTTGTAAAGTGTTATCGTACATATATGTCAATGTGCTTCTGAAAAAGGATCGATATTTTTCGATAGCTTGGGAGATATTTAAGAGATTGTGTCAAGGGCTGGCACTAAAACATGTGGCGATGAAGTGGTTAAACATGCAATAGTCGGTTGCGAAAACCTGCAAAATACAATTTTTCCATTTCTCCTTTTTAACTGAAGCATACGGCGGGCACAAATTGCCACCATAAAGTTCTGTTAGCGATTTTGATCTTCGCTTCATTCCTAATATATTAAAATATATATTATATATATATAAAATATATATATATAATATATATTTTATATATTATATATATATTTTAAATATTTTTCAAAATAAATTACACTTACTATTAAATTTATATATACCCAGTTTATCCAAAAGTTTACAGTCAAACATCGTAACATTATTTCATTATCGCCCCGAGTTTTCATTTTGATACTTCCTTAATATATATAATCGTGAATAATAGGTCTTCCTAGGTGCAGCTATTCGGATACAGCGCATACTACAGAAGGTGTGACAGGGTCTGCTCCACGCCGCAGTCACATTCAGACGCTTCGCTGTAAAACTGCCAGGCTTTCATTTTTGTCCTCGTCTTGCATACTTCGGTCCAAAGTCTGTTAAGGGACCTCCATATATTCCAACCCTGGTTGTGTCCAGGGGCTTGGTCCTCTATCGGGGCAATCCAAGCATTCCCCTCAGTTGCGTCTCTCCACATGCTCAGCCGCAGGGTGGCCTCAAGTATCACCAGTTCCATTGTCGACTGTAGGAAACTTCTTCTTGATTTGAGCCATGTTGTTATCTTTTGATACTCAAAAATAGGGTAGAGTGTGTCGTAGGTTACTTTGGAGAGCTCCTTTTTGGTGATTTTCAATTTCAATTTCAATTTTTGTTTATTTTGCCTTTCAGAAACATTACACATTATGTTAACTCAATTCATTTCTGAAGTACAATAAAAAAAATAAAAAAAATACAATATGTACAAAAATAGGTACTTATGATTAAGTACTATGAACAAAGCAATAAAGACAAGCAACAGAAGGTCCCTATGCTTATCAGACAGACGAAGCCAACCAATTATCCCTCCAAAGAAACTCTTGGAGTTCTTGTCTGAATTGGGCCTCTCTTACGTGAAATATATCAACATCCGAGGCGATTTGGTTAAACAGTCTGATCCCTCTCCCAAGAGGCATAGTTTCTGGCAGGTTAGTGTTACTCTTAGGGAGAGCGAACAATCTATGCTTCCTTATTCTCAGATATCTATCGGGGACACACAAACCGATATTCATCAAAATTTCAGGATTCCCGAACACTCCACGCAACAGTCGGAAGAAATGCATACCTAAGCACATATCCCTTCTTGTCCTCAACTTAATGTACCCCAACATACCCTGTATGAAGTTAGTTGGATACAGCCACGGATAGTATCCATATACCCTCATGTAGAGAGATCTCAGAAATGACTCCTTCAATGACATTCTGCTTACTGTCCGTGACAGTCTTTCGGGACAGCGAGATACTGATTTATATGAATAGAAGGCATCCATAATATCCGAGTCATATATATGGGCGTCTCATCATAGCCTCCACTACTTCAGTTTTCCTTCGCATATCCTCATTTCGGATTTTATCTTTTAGAGACACTCCGATCTCTCCATGGCATGTTGTGACCTTTATTCTTTAGTCTTACCCATAAAATAAAGGTCACTCAACGGGCGTTTGTCAATATTATTTTAAAAATATATTAGGAAATTAGCTTAATGTTCTAGAGGTTTGAATGCTTTAGTCGTCTAAAGAAGCAATTCAATCCCACCAACAACACGCAGTATTTTTCAATCGATTAACTATCAAACACTATCACCCTGCAATGTAGCATAACTTCAATTATAGGACGGGAACTTGTGCTTCAAACGTAAGAACACTTATTGCAAATAGAGTTGTAAATCAGGGTTGTTTATGAGACCTATTTTGTCTCGAGTCCAAGTCCTTTATTTTCCGAAACATAGACCGCGTTCTGGGGACAGAGGCCTGACCTTTCCCGTTAATAAAGCCGCGGTGCCGGCAATCGATACCATCTAATCATTATTATGTTCGTCCACTTACAGCAACAGAGGAGCGGAATTGCGTCTGTCTTGTTTGTTTTCGTTTGTGTAACACTTCGGTGCAAAATTGAAGTGATGTCAGATTTAAAATGTGATTCGAATATTTGCAAACATTTTGCAGTTTTGAATGAACAAGTCGATTTGAGCTTCTTTATATAATCGTAAATTTGAGCGTAAAGTGTTTTTTTATAAGGCAATCAAATAAACGGTCAGAATTTAAATTTTTATAATAAAAAATTAATTATTATGTAATATTTATGACAGGCAAATTAGTTTCAAGTTAGGTTAAGTTATATTCAGTTACGTTGTAACACTATGTAGAATATGTTAAATAATGAAAAGTAAGCATTCTTCATTAATTATCGAACTTAGTGATTATAAACCAGCCTATCTATTAGTAATATTATCTATCACTAGGGCGAGGTAGAAAATTCCGCAATGTCTTAAAACTAAGGCGATTAACCAATGCATCCTTCCTGTATTAACTTATGGCGCAGAGACGTGGAATCTGACAGCAAGTCTTACGCATAAAATAAAGGTCACCCAATGTGCTATGGAGAGATCCATGCTCAGTGTCGCTAAAAGATAGAATCCGAAACAAGGAAATACGTAGAAGAACTCAATTAGTGGATGCTACCCAACGAATAGGCACACTCAAGTGGCAATGGGCAGGACATATCTGTCGAAGAGACGACGGTCGATGGGGAAGAAAAGTATTGGAATGGTGCTCAAGAACTGGCAAACGAAGCATTGGCCGACCAGAAGATGGACTGACGACATAAGAAGAATAGCGTGAGTGACCTGGATGCGGAAGGCGGAGGATCGAAAAGGATGGAGACTCATGTGGGAGGCTTACGTTCAACAGTGGAAGGATACAGGCTGATGATGATGATGATGATCGTCGATTGTCGGCCTTTGTATTTGCATATGAGGTTCTTGGTCGCACCTTCATCATTTTTCTCCTCATCTTGCCTTTTGATCTTCTCGTTTAAATACGAGTATATTGCCTTTTCTGAATCTTCATAATCCTGATTCCATCACGGATAGAGAAATTTTATATAGATCATTGTTGAACAATAATAATAATAATAATAATAAAAGCTTTTATTCCAGCAGGATTGGGTGGGTTGTTCAATACTCAATCTGCCATATTTTTAGATACATATATATTTATATAGTACATACAAAATAATAATTATAAATAAACATAATAATTCATGGTGGTTGCTGCAACATCTCTATCCAGCGATGGCTCAGGGAAGAGTTGAGCCATTCAGAAGCAGCCAGGATGATGGTGTTGTTGGACTTCCTTATCCTGCTCCAGAAGGCGGCAACACGGTGACGAAATAATGCTGGGAATGAATGGACTCCGCCCTCCGCAAACATGTCAGATGAGATACAAAATCCAGGGAGTTGCATAAGTTGTCGATATGAATTATTATACGCAACTTTGAGCTTCTCCCGCTCTCGTTTAGGATAGCTAGACCAGAGTTCTGAGATATATAATGCCATACAGTGTGATTTGAATAGCACTTTCCTGACAGTATTACTACAATGGTAGAACCTCCAAGAAAGCATGATCTATGCATTACTTGTAGCTGAAAAATGTTCTGTTTGGGGAAAATTAGATACATGGACGTATCTGTTCCGTAGATCCATCCATTCTTGATCGATGCACGTTAATTGAAGTGTTTAAAGACAACGAAAAATTTGTTATGAAAGCATTTCGTTACGTTATCGCGTAAATTAATAAAGTGGCGTGTTTTCATATGCTTCAAATGTGCCGCCGCCCGCTGAATAATTGATTAGAGGTAAATTCATAGCACAACTCATATAACCTAATGGTTGCGGGACTACTAGACGACCCTCGCGTCCCCACGCGCCGCCGTTGCTCGCTCGCCCATACAGTCGACCAGTCCAAACATTCCCAATTAGATTGTTCGATTAACTGATCGTATCGAAAATGTCAGTGACGTGCTTTTTTGCGATTTTTATTATTATTTAAAAATAATATAGGCATCATTTACAGAGGTTTCTTTTTCACGACCAACTGGATCTAATAAATGTCTTTTTGAATTATTTATTTATATATACACTCGTATGAGTATACTTACAGATAGTGATTGATAAATTTCACTGTGTATTTTATGACGCTTGTAATATTAAAGGATGGATAGGTGCTGCTTGCCAATTGTCGATCCGCTTACGTCTTAAACTACAATTCGGCATTCACGCATCGTTCATTTTTTTACTGCATATTTTTTACTCGGGCATTCAAAAGCTCGTATACCGCATGCAAAAATGCGTTGAACTTAGTGCCTTTGAACTTTCCAAAAATATACGCATTCATTGAATTAAACATGTTTTACACTATGAAAAATCACTGGGAATCTTATATTACGGATAACCCTCGTAACAATACTACATACAGTACTTACTTTACGAGTATAATATACATACGACTATATGATTTGTGCAACACAGTCTGTCGGTATACTCCAGTGTGTGTTAACAGAAAAATAATATGGCTAAAAAACAAGCATTTCTTTTACATATCTCAATGGACAGGTAAGAAACATATATTGTGATGTTTACTATGAGAAAATTGCAACACAATTATTGACGATCAATATTGAACTACCGTATAGTATTGTAGGGTAAAGTGGACTCACGTGTTGATATATTGTAATAGGAAGATCGGCGAGTGTATTCGATTCATAAAATTGTATCGTATTAAATATATTGACATTTCTAGGTTACCCGACTTGATAATTAGATTACAGTTTTAATTAGTTATTTTTTGACACTAAATAATTAGGTAAAATATTATGTTAAATAAATATATATATTATATAATTATATAAAATATTACATATTATCATATTAATTACCATTAATATGTAATAGGTTAGGTTAGGTTTCTATTTTATGGGTTAATTATTCATTTATTTACATTAATGTTTACCAATATTTAATATATTGTTGCCATTTTAGTTTTATAACTTACCACATTCATATTGACACAGTGGACACTGCCAATTTATTTAGTCTATTACCGATTAATTTAATTTACTGCCAATTGATTTATCTTTCTGCCAAAACCTTGAATCAGTTACTGAACTAAGAAATACAGGCTATCTTCTGACGTGATTTTTTAAATAAAAATTATTCATAAAACGTTGCCTTACTTCATAATAAAAGTATTTTTTAACTATAATTGATTATTTGTTAAAAAAAATGTTCATAAAAAATCACAAAGCAGTAATCATTTGATAAGATCTATCTGATAACGCGGTTCAAGGGAGTTTACAAAGTCGAAGGGCAACTCTGACGAGACTTTGAAAAACTTTTAATGACATTTAGGACAAAATAATATATATCCATCGTAAAACGTTCACCATTATAATCGGAATTATTTATTTGTTTTATTTATTTATTTCAGGAACATTACAAATTTTATTTAATACGATCCTGAAATAAGATATAATACAAGAGAAACAATTTATTAATAAAGGTATTTATGATTATTAAAAACAATTATTCAAATGTCCTGAAGCTCCCTAAGCAAAAGACTCTACGAAATTACTTTGATAAATCAATTCGCGGAGCTCATGTCAAAACTGGGTTTCTCTCATGTGGAATGTATAAAATTCTAGGTGATATGGTTGAACAGCTTGATCACTCTCACAAAAGGCATAGTCTCTGGCAGGCTAGTATTACCTCTAGGATGAACAAAAAATCTGTGCCTCCTTATCCTTAAATAATTATCAGGGACAAACAAACCAATTTCCAACAAAATATCAGGATTTCGTTATCACACAAAATGATCCGTAAATAAGAGTTAGAACAGTAATATAAAATAAATAAGCGAATACAGTATTCAGGAAAAATATATAGCTGATGTGTGGTAAGTAAAATGTCTTGCGAACTGCAGCTCTTATGCTGAGATAAAGAGTGTTGTAGAAGATCGAGAAGAGTGGAGATCGAGATGCATGATTTTGTTGCTGCAAACCAATCCACCGGATTGATACTAAGTAGAAGTTTTAAGAGTACAAGTAAGGGTTTAGTTTTAAAAAATAATAGGAATATATATAATTTTATTAATATTATGTTTTACGATTTATATTATGTTTTATTATTTATGTAAGATGTAGCATTAATTTATCGACTTGATTAGGTGGCGTAAGTAGATAAGACATTAAAGCGTTGAGCATATAACTGGACATTGGTACGGGTTTGTGGTTCGAATTCTCGCAACCACCGTTTATTTTTCTCCGATTGATTGATGAGAGAAATGTCATGTTACATTACTTTTCCTCTGAATTTGTACGTCAATCGGTTGTTGAATCATATAATGGCCGACGATAAAGAAATATTAACTAAAAAAAATGAGGAAGAGGAGTTTTAAAAACAAATTTAAAAATTATATTAAAAAATATGAGCTTAAAAAAATACATTATTTAATTACGCATAAAGCATTATGTATAAAGCATTAATTATGACATTGTTAGAAGTAACTTTAATTAACTTTAAGAGTACATTGAAATGGTGTGGGTTCATCTATTGTTAGATTTCCACAAATTTGTAAGCCCATTGTAGTTGATCAACAAGCTTAGTATTAATAGCTACTGTAGGTATATTATTTATTATAAGACTAAGCATACGGTAGCTGACTATATGTTTCATATAGAAAGTAACAGTTAGTCTACATGGCTGTTGTTCCGTATCACAATATTGATGATGCTAAATTTTATTTTAAAATTAATTTTAATAATATTTTTCATATGTCAATTACCAAGATTGTTACCTCGTCTTAGGTTAATTCTGCACCGAGTATATATTTAACAGACAATCTAGATAATTGAAGAAAAAGCAGTCGTCATTCTTTACAATGTCAAACTATTTCATACCCGATGAACTCAGCTGGCATATTATACGAGTGTAATAGTCACGTGCTTAGTAATCACGATGTGCCTAAATCGATAGCTACTTAGTTTCCTATATCTCCTCAAGGCAGTGTTATCCCGTCCAAACTGCGTCCTACACATACAAATGCTTAATAACACATTCATCTCTCCTATAAATAATTAATTTGATTCAAAATCAGTCTAATTACCGGTTTTTTTTTGCTTCTCTAGTTCTTAGTGAGTTACAAACATTTTTATGAACATGAATTCCACGGTTTGAAATGAAAAAGTTTGAAGTTTCAAATCGGCTAGGAAATACCGCAGTGCGATTAATTTATCATCGTAATTTTTTTATTTTAATTTATAAGTTTTACACATCGAATGTCGTTTCCTGGAATAAACACTTCAGTTGGAAGTTTCGCTACAACGAGCGCAAATTAAAATTGAAATACGGGGTTTTAAGCTTACGATCGAGAACAATGCAAAATCACGAGGGAAAGTTGTTTTATTTATAAAGCTGTAATTATTTGATTACATCAATCTGGTGAGTACCGCTGAACGAACAAAGTTGAGAAACAAATCCGACAAGAGTCAAATAAGGACAGTGCTCAGAAATTTCGGGATGAAAAGTTGCCGGAGGAGACGACGTCAAACGTCGACATGTTTAGCATTAATTTTCCCTTTCTTCAAGTGACAGGTGGCTAAAAACTTTCTTCAAAACGGAGCGGAGAGCAGAAAACTTGTACTTATAGGGGGCGGTTTCAGGAGAGGGGGAAATTATATGATTTGATTAATTGAAGTCGCTCGGCTTATGAATTAGTATTATTATTTAACCAGTTCCCATGGGTGACGTCATTGTTAAATCGTCAATCAAGAATTTGGAATACTTGAATGAGAGAGAGAGAGAGACGAATAAGTTGAGAGACTGAATGAAATTTAATTAGCGAAAGTTATTTTTAATTTTGTAAGATTTAATTAAATTTAGTGCGACTTAGTTACTTATTTTTAAACATTTATGTACAATTTAATATAAAATTATATTTTTGAATAAAATATTGAATATTTTACAAGAACTACAAAAATTAAATTAATTTCAAACTATAAATACTGAACGCATTTAATATATATTTTATAATTAATTATTTAAATGCAATATAGCGAAAAATAGAAACGAAACGAATGAAAGTCTAATATTTCAAATAATAAATCGTTGTAGTATTTTATTTCTTTTTAAGCGATCTAGATAAACCTATGAGATTTTCAAAGAATAAATAATTTTCAAATCAAAACGCGAACTTAAATGTTAAGAGTATAATTTAAAAACATTTATATCATTATAAAAATAACGGTTTTTCGATTTTTTTTATAAAAATTACACATTGATAGAATTTTTTTTAAAATTATTAAAATATCAATGAAGCACTTGTATGTTTTTAATATTTTTTATTGTCTTAAAAGCCGATTAACTACGCAATCCTTGTAACACTTATAACTTCACAATTTCTCACATGCAACGGAAACATTTTGAATAATCCTGAAATAACCAAATTTCCTACATTTTATACGCTATATTCCATTTTTTATTACATTCCTTTTCGGTTGGGATATTCTTGCTTATTTCTTCGTATTCCCTGAGAGTATTGTCACGACTAACTACCGTTTGGCGCTATTATTTTCAGGACAACAATGATAAGCTTACAGGCGTCAGGTATTCTGAAAAGTGTGTCAAGTTTCGTTGCAAATAACAGATTCCGCTTCCGCAGAGCCTCCAGAGGTTCCCGAGGGACGAGAGGGCGCGAGCCTCTGAACAGCTATCCTATTTTATATTCAAAGTAGCGGATTTGTGACTAGGAAATATTTTATTAAAATTGTCGTGCCGTCTTATGTACCTCTGAACACCGGCGGCTGGAAAATAGGAGTTTGGCAAAAAAAAGACAACGTGAAATATTGCAGTCGAGTTAGCGCAAGTTTTTTGCAAAGGCTACTTACAGCTTTGAAAAACCTTCTGTTTAATATGATGAAAGTGGTGATACTTAAAGTAATGATATTAAAATAGGGCATTGTAGAGAGCATAGCCTATAAGACTGAATATTTTTAAGTAGTTATATTTTTAAATTATAATTAAAATAAAATTATAATTATGCAATTCCACTAAACGTTGTCGTCAGTTGATAACCTTAACGTTATGATAAAAGATAACTCACTAATGTAATAAATGTGACGTATTTTTCATGTAGTAGGTACTTTATTCTGATAGTAAAATTCATTATAATTTCTTAGTTGGGGTGTTTTAAGCAATTGTTGATGAAACAATCTTGTAAACATTTTATATCTGTGCTCTGTAAAGGGAGGCAATTTTTTGTTCAAAATTTCTAACCATATTTGTTGTAACTCTAAAGCCAAAACAATATATAGCAGTTTAATCTCTGAATTATTTATATTTTATTCAATGACAGAAACATTTTCCAAGGTGCCTCTATTTTTATCATCAACAATATTAAATTGTATAATAAATGAAAGACCTCTCCCACAGTTATAATGTTTAAATTAATAAAAATATTTTCACATTTTCACTAAATAAAAAAAAAAATATGTGCGCACATTATGTCAATAGACATTGTTGAAGTAAATTTACAAAATAACCTTGATATCCAAATTATTCCTAGTGTACACAAATATATGTAATAAATATAAAATTACAAATTTTATAGAAGTGTAAAATATATTTCCGAAAAACATGATAATTTAAAGCGAATTTCAAATTCAAGCTCGAATACACTCGCATAAATAATTGGATTTCGTTTTTATCAACTAAATTGGCTTTTACGCATCAATTTCAGTCGCGAATTTCAGCTGAAAAACACGCGTCAAGAAAATCAAGAGGCTCTCCTGAAATCGCGATAGTAATGTCATCAATTTTTGCACTCGCATCTTTCATCTTGTCCCGAGAAGTTTCGTTTGCGAGATGAAGACTTCGCTTATCTCAAATCGGGCTCTTCAGGATTTTTTCAGGGTTTTGTAAATGTCAAGAGAGTGAATAAGGGTGGATGGCTTATTACAGGTCATCAAAGGTCGTGAACCTATGCATCACTCGATCCTTTACCCTATTCAATATTAATGCCCGGTGGGAATTGCAGAAACTGTATTCATTGACCAATTTTATTATAATGAATGTTTCAAATGCGATGTATTTCTACGATATATTTTATGCACGGGAGTAAAAAAGTCGTAAATTTAAATTAAGTCTAAAAACAACGTGAAATAGTACCATAAAAAAATGTGCATAAACTAGGGCACTAGGCGATGGTTTATGTTGATAAAGAAAAACGATACTCGTTATGAGTTCCGTGAAGCGATTTGTTATAATGATTGAAAAGTGTGTTAAAACTTAACTGCTATCATAAGGTTATGACAGCTGTCATGCTATACGCCTTGTCACAATTCAGGTCTGCTTTTCTAAGTTCTGAAAAATAACAGGAGGATTGTAGAAAATGCAACTGTTTCAGCTAGGTTAACATTCTGGGATTCTTGAATGTTTAAGCCTTTGTGTTCCAGATAAGAACACCTGAGCTCGTACAGCCATCCATTGTTTTTGATCCCAGTCGATGCTTGTGGAGCTTCAAGCACTCAGTTTAGTACAACGGCAATGGCGCTCCTAAATGGCCTACCAGCACACCTCGATCCTTTTCTTCTTTTGTCGATGGTATTGTTCTCCTAGATCTCTGTGATCTTTGATACGTGTCATCTTCTTTTTCTTTTATGATTTTTTGCATGTATTGTATGTTTATGTATACACCTATCCCCCGATTTACACGGTACTTGTTTTACACGTTTTCGCTTTTACACGGTTTTCCAAATAAGTTTTTTTTTTGTTTTTATCGCACTCTACTAAATGCTACTGTGTTTGAACACGTGCGCTGTGTACACATCTCACGGGGAATCCCGAGCTAGTTGTGCTGACTTGCTGCACACGCACACTGTGTCTGTATTTCTTCGCATAAAATTAAAGTTTTATCTACGGAAAATTGTATTTGAGTGAAAGGTTCACAGTTTCAGACAGATTTAATTTTCCATATTCGTAAATTACAAGTGAGTGCATAATTTAGATTATTATAAATTAACATAAATTAAAAAAAATTATCGGCTTATAATGTCGAAAGAAGTTAAAAGAAAAGTTTCTTTAGAAACTAAAATCGAAATTTTGGATCGCTTACGAAAGGGAGAGAGAGTAGTAGATGTTGCAAAATCATATAGCATGAACGAAGCTACAATAATAACTATTAGAACAAATGAAAACACAATTAGAAAGAGTGTTGCAGCTGGCAATACCACGAGTATGGGCACAACATCATACACCAGAAATATCGCAATGGAAAAAATGGAGAAAGCGTTAATGATTTGGATAGAAGATAGAAGTGAGGATGATTTAGTTAACTTAGTTTGCGAAAGTGAGTCTGACAAATCTGATGAAGAGGAATTAGTACCAGTAACATTCACTGCTAAAGTCATCCGCGAAGGACTCGCATTGGGAAGAAGCTGGGTAATCATTTTATACAAAATGACACAAACGTTGAAAGGGCTTTACGATTCCAACGTGACATAAATCGCTGCTTGGCTCAATATGAAGAAGTTTACAAAGATCTTACAAAATATTCGAAACAATTGTTAATAACCGATTTTATTACCACCTCTCAGAATGTAAATATTTCTACTTCAAACATCGAATCGGCACAAATAACTTCGAGTGATGAAAGTGAATTCCAACCTTCGATTCCGAAAAAAAGAATGAGAGTAATTTCTGATAGTGATGAAGGATAATAAAACGCCTTTGGTTTTATTTTTTGTTCTTCTGTTTAATGTATGTATTGTAATTAAATAAAAAAACAGTGTTTCCGTATCATATATTACATATTTTAACCTGTCAATGCATTTTATTTTTATTTCTGTGTACACCTAAAAATATTGAAAAAAATCACAACTGTTAAATAGCAAAATTATGAATTTTCTGCAAGCTTTTCGATTTACACGGTTTTGACTTGAAAATTTTTAATTTTCGATCTACACGTTTTTCTCAGGAACGTATCTACCGTGTAAATCGGGGGATAGGTGTACTTTATATTATTCTATGTACCTTGGAACTTCGGTTCTGTGAAATAAAATAAAAATAAAAAAAACATTCGTCTGTTGTATGGAAGGCTGCGGTTTACGCTTTTTTTCTTATTATTTATTATTCTACAGAAAGACGAACCATCGTAACCCATATATACTGATATTAAAATTTGTAATTTTGGAATGAATATTAATGCTTATAATAACATATTTTGTCTCATTGAAATTTCTTATAACCTCTGCCTATACTTACTTTTTAATATGTGAAGAGATAAGTAAATTAATGGTTTAAGCTGTCCCAAAAGTCATCGATTTCTTAAATATATTATATGATTAATATATATTTAAAAAAATGTACGTAAAATTGATTTTTGTACATATAAGAATACCTATCTACTCGTACCGTTCTTATTTTTGAGGATGCTTTTTTAAATCATTTTCTACAAGAAGCGTATCATGGTAATAGGGAGATGAAGGTGCTCTTAAAACATAAAAGACGAAATATCAAAAGGAATTTATTTTGTTTATCAAAGAATGTTTAAAGAGAATAAGCATAGCAGAAAGTGTAAAATTTGACTAGATTATTCGGTACTTTGGTAAAAACGTTGTATTGTATGTAAGTGACGTGCATTTCAAATTCAACTTCTTTAAGTCTTAAAGATCTATAGGCATTTACTTTGACGTCGAACGTCTAATGGAACACTTAGCATAATAATACTAGTCTTCAAAGTACTGTTATCGGAGGATTTTTTCTTTCTGATTTTTTTGATTGATCAATTCTATTGCATTTTACTATTCCATATATTTTAAAAACAAATGCGAGAGAGTGTGCTCAAGTGAGTAATGTTTGTGAGTGATTGGAAAAAGTAATTGTATAATACGAGTACAGGTTGTCCTCGACTTACGACCGAGATACGTTCCTGGACTTTGGTCGTAATTCGAATTGGTCGTAAGTCGAATTTCATACAAAATATGTACATATGTACATAATTACATATTAAAATAAAACATGTGTATTTATTTACATATTTTTTATTGTTATATTTATACTTATTTATTAATACAAAATAAAATATTTACTTCATTAATATCTAAAATATTTACATCAATAATATTTAAAAATATTACTTCACTAATATTTAAAGTGTTTCGTCATCTGGACTTATATAAGTACAATCCATTGGCTCATCAACAGTAGTGGAAGAATTAACAGTATTAATCTTTTTTAAAAACATATCCAATTTTAATCGAGTTCTTTGTTGTTTTTTTTCCCCGTATATTTCTTTGTAGCAAGCAAGATCTTCCTGAATACGGCGGTTTATACTCAAAAATCTTTCGTTATCCGAATCCATTTTTGCAAATTTTTGCATTGCTTGGTTAATTTGAAGGAACGCTGCTTCCATTTCTTTCAATACAATTTTTTTTGGAGATTCCATGATAATTTTATTTTTTTTGGTCTCTTCTTCAACCCTTTCATTTTCGATGCATAATAATTCTTCATTTGTAAGATCTTCCGAATCATATTCTATAAGTTGGTCTAAGTCTTCACGATCAATATTAATATCAAGTTTCTTGCAAAGCCCTACAATGAGATTTGTAGTGTGTACAATTTCATTTTCTTTTTCACACACACAATTAAACATCAAATTTTATACGCATCTATTCATTCAGAAAACATATCTTCAGACGCGGGATTCGAACCACGAGCCTTGCAACCTTTGCTGTATTCTTTTACACCGCGTGGTCCACTCGACTATACCCCGCCTGAGTTGATATGCGAAAGTTGATGTATTTATACTATTGTTACCATCGTATAACGATAGATGTCTCTATAGTATATATTCAGAGTATGTATATTATTATTTTTATTATTTAATCAGTCAACATATATTCACAAAGTTTTATAATGAAACATTGTCAACGATCTGTAAAAGAAGATTGGATTATTGAAAAAATATTCTAATAAAAATTTAAATCTATTTCAAAATATGTTTTTTTAATTCAAGGAAAACATTGTATATTTCTTTAAAATTTGATTATAATTTTAATTTATTTTACGGCCTTTTGGTAAGCTATGAAAGAAATTTTGACGTAAAAATATATATTTTTAAAAATTTTAACGTAAAATATGTTCGTAACCATTAACGTTATTTGAACGATAAATTTTCCTAGCGGGAAGTTATACGTCCCGTCAAATAATAAACCACAATTTTTTTTTTTTTTTTTTATTAGTTTGTATCCAATTTCGAACCAGTAAAATGAATAAGAAATAAAATGAAAACTTTCCTATTCTTTTTTTTAAATTAATGATCTCTACTCGATGATACAATTTTAACGTAAGCAAATGCATAAAAACCGCATTTCATTATTTGTTATATTTTTTTAATGCTAAGTCAAGATGAGATCTTTTAACTTGCAATCTATTATTTTTTTCAGATATTTAATATTTTTTAGCACGAAACTATTATTATAGTAAAATATATTTCTTTATAGATATTAACATCCATCTCTCTACGAGAGAAACATCTTCGCGTCGCCGGGATAATTATCGGATCGCGTGGTGGAAGCGTGAGTAGCAGATTAACAACACACATACTTTATTCGAAGCATATTGACATATATTTTCGATAAAGACTTGGTTTCCCCGATCGATCGTTACATGGCGTTACTTTCACCTCGATCAATCAGGTTTTCACGACTGAGCGCGCTCGAGATGGGCTACCGCCCAGCGAAGCAAGTGGCGATCTACGTAACTAGAGACGACACATACACGTAAGACAAGCGAACAGAAATAAGAGACGAAAGATTGTGTATCGAGGTTTTCGGTACCAGTCAGCAAGGGCCGATATCAATATATTGTAATTTATTGAAACACTCCTTCCGTGAAATAAATAAATGAATTCTCACATAAATAAACGATACGCGTTTTCTTACATTTATCGCTTGTGAAACAAAAAGTAACTGTAAAAATATTTTTCCTGAAAGCTGCTACCCTTGTAAGGTTCAGTTCGCCCGACCGTGGGTTTCATCCGGCAGAGTCTGAACACTCGAATCGACAAAGAGAACAAATAATAACGAGACTGGGTGGCTTTGCATTTCGCTTTAATGATAAGAAAACAAAAACGATTCTTCGCCCAGCTGGGTCGAAGGATTACCGACCACCGGCCAGCGAGTTATTTCAGTTTTTCAGTTTTTTTTTAAGCCCCCCGGTACTGTGTGGCTTGGAGAAGAAGTGAGATATATTCTGAGTAATTTGGGCGAAAGATGTTTTATTTTAAATTGTTTTTTTTAGCAATTTAATTTATAAGCCAGTATGCTTAAGTGAAAGCATATTTTTTTACAAAAAAAGCGTTCAAATAAAATGTAATCTTTACTATTTGAGTCGTTAATTTAAGACATTGTAAGCGTTGGGCTAATTATCATATATTTTCTTTAGCCTCGCAATTTTCCATCATCTAGAGTCGGCTCTCCTTGTGCACATTCGCCATGTCTGTCTGTCCTGCGTTCCATTCTTGGTCAAGCCCAAAGTTTCAGATCCTACAGTTGCAGTCCAGGTTGCCTGTGGTCTTCCAGGTCTTCTTCTCAGCGTGGCCATGTTGAGGGCTTTCTCACCATGTGGTTCTCATCTCCCCGTGTCATATACCCATACCACCGTACGTGGTTTTCCCTTATCTTCAGGTATAGGAGCCACCCGATATGAACCCCGAATATGCTCATTTCGAACTCTGTCCACTCTAGTCACACCGCCCGCCCACCTCAACATCTTCATCTCTGCCACATGAATCCTATCCAAGTCACGTTTCAGCGGGGTTCAACACTCCGATCCGTAGAGCATAGCTGTTTAGCCTTACAGCAGTTTTGTAGATTTTACCTTTGGTCCTAACTGGAATCTTGCTGTCACACAAAACCCCAGAGAGAAACCTCCATTACAGCCATCCTGTGTTTATTCTATGCTCTACGTCGGATTCAGTTTTGGCGTCTAAAGATATCACGGAGCCGAGATATTTATCATATAATTTTTCAAATTTGTGATCAAAATGCTCAAATTTGTTTTGGATGCTACAGCTACTTTTTTTTAAATCTGAAAGCCATGTATCCAGGTAATGATTTGGTTAAAAGATGACTTGGAACAAGGCATTTATAATGGTAGCTAACAGAACTTTGTTGCGGTAATTTTTGGTGATAATTTGTGCTGAAAATATGCTTGATCTTTGAAATGCCAATGGTTTTTTTTAATGTAATTCATATTTACGATTACGATCATAATCATATATAACTAGACACTCAATCTATTTGAAGCTTCGGATTTTTTTATTTTTCATTACAATATTTTTCAATATTCTTATTTTATTTTATAGATAATTGATCTATATTTCAATATTATCATTAATTAAATACACACATTCAATTCAACAAACTAATAATAAAAGCTTGTGAATAAATGTTGACTGATTGATTCTTAATAAAAATAATAATATACATACTCTGAATATATACTACAGAGACATCTATCTTTATATGATGTTAACAATGGTATGAACACATCAAGTTTCGCGTATCTGTCTAGGCAGAGAATGGTCGTGTGGACAACGGGGTGTATAGGACGGAGCAAAAGTGCAACGCTTGAGGTTCGAATCCCGCGTCTGCCGAAATTTTTTCTGAACGAATTGATGCGTTGAATTTGATGTAGAATTGTATGTGTGTATTTAATTACTGATAATATTGGAACCTTGTTTACTTACGACATACTTAAAATAAAAATGTCGACTTGGTCGACTGTCATAAATGTGATTATTCTTACTATTAATATACGTTTCGACATATGTGTGTATAACACAAAAAATTTCGATTTAACTTACTGTAATGAAATGAAGTAGTTTTTCTGGATTTTTCCATAATTGAAACATTTTCTTCAGTGATGCAAGCATTTGTATAAAGTTGTAACAAATATTTAAGGGTCAAATTATATGTGTCAGTCTGTAATGATAGTGTACGTTTCCCTGATCTGATTACCTTTTTAAAAAACAATGAAAAAAGAAAAGTAGAAAAGCAAGACGAGTGCTTTTTCAAATATTTTTTTCAGAAGGTATATGCGAAAAAAATAATTTTAACGCAATAAACCAAAAAACGGAAATTATACCTTGTACTTGTTTTCCATTTTTGAAATAAACAAGTAAAGTTTTTATGTATAAATAACTTTTTTAATTGATATAAATATTTTTAACCCTTTCGTTACGGCTCAGTGGAATACAAATTATAATGTCAATACGGTGTGAATATAGTATTTATATATTTAGCATAGTAATAGTTGACATATTTCATCTTGAAAAGAAATGCCTGGATTTGTAATCTATAAATTAATAAAACAATAATAATATTTTTATTTATGAAAATAACTTTTTCTGTCCTGTGTAATAGAAAAGAATGTCGTTTTTTTTTAGTAGTTTTGAGTGGTCAGTTGTGTTTCAGCAGTCGAATTTTTACAACGTGTTTTGTGTTGTTTCTCTGACTACGTATACCTGGAGTGTACTAGGAATTTTAAACAAAAAAAATTCAACCCTATGTACAATGGAGAGCTTTGTACCGAATGAGGAATTTATTAAAAAAAATATGCTTTACCATTACATGAAGAAAGAAAGTACAACACGTGCTACAAATTTGTGATTTACTGGGAGATATTTTGAATGTTCTTAAAAGCCATTGATGGTTTAAAAAATTGAAATCCGACTATTTTTCATATTAAATTTATATTTACAATATTTATATATATTTATATATATAATTGATAATTATATATTAAGTGCATTATAAATATATAAATAATTTTATAATATATAAATATATATAATTAAACATATAAAAAAATATATATATTGCCAATTATATTTATATTTATTAAATGCACAATTTTTAAAATAAAAAAAAACACACTTTTTTCCGGTACACCTAATATAAATTTCAGCATTTTTCTGTTTCTTTAATAATGTGTATAAGACGTATTATTAGACATATTATTCACATATATTTAAAAATTATAATTTATTTTTTCATGCTCATAAATTTATAAAAAACCAATTAATTTTGCATTTGACTTTAAACCAATGAGATGTATGGCTGAATACTAAATGTATTTTTTTATATAGTAACATACTAGTTTGTTGAGTTTCCAGGCTGAAATACTAAGTAATATAAACAATTAAAAATATCTAATATACAAAGTAAGAGAATACAACGATTTTTTTTTATCACAACCTCACAGCTTAAAACCCGCATTTTTAATGCAGATTAAAACAATTTGTCAACAGAATAAAAATCTTACCGTTAAGTTATTGTTTCCTTCCTCTAAGCTTTTTCCTTTGACTCTTCCTCAATCTATTTGTTTCACCACAGGCAAGTCCACTACGGCCTGATTAGCTTTCAGGTTATTGGACTCATTTTACCTTCCAGCTGATCAAACATATCTAGTAACATCTTATGTCAACTTGCAAGCGATGTACAAGGCGAGGCATTTTTCGAAATAACCAAAGCTTTCTTTGTTAGTATATATGTTTTCATCTTTACTTATCAAACAATCTAGAAATATAACATCTCACAAAAGGCAATAATATAATAATTAAATTTTATTAAAGATCATGTAATATATATATAAATATTGTGATTAGCTTATTAAATTTACACACAACGAAGTAATGTATACCAAGTGATTGTTATAACACATATTTGGTAATGCGAGCAGTTAAATAAATCAATGTTTAATTATTAGCAATGTAAACAATAACAATACATGCTATGATATCAATATCACCATGTTTATAACAGATCTATAAATATGGATGAAATAAATATATTTCGTGCTATGCGAATTGGAAGTTCTTAGAATACAGAAAAGAAAATTTCAGTTCTATACGAGTTTTCTACGATTCGACGATAAAATGTTTTTTTTTTTGGTTGAATTTCTTAATTGTCAAATCTTGATAATGGCTACCCGATGTAGCCAAAACATGTCGTCCACTAATAAAATAATATTAAATAATTTCTAATTATTTTTTAATTATAATTTTGATAATACGAATTGTTTGTGGACTTTTTTATGCAAGATTATAAAGGATGTTATTATGTAAACGTTTGTTTTACAAATATTTTAGTAGAGTTTTGGGAAAACAAATGAAAAAATACATATTTATGAGCAACTTCTGATTATTTTATTGGATATTCTGTCCATGGAAAATAATTGCGTATCAGAAGACTTTGACATTGACTTATCATTTGTAATATTTAATGTACGTAAAAAATGTATCGATAATCTCCACCATTCATATTCTTTAATTCTAGATTTTGAATGGTAAGATTATATGTTTATGCTATGTATTTTATACACGAGTATATCAAAATATTTATTTGAAATCGATGATTTTCTACATCCCCCCGCGGTGAACCAGCATAAAATATGAAAATAAAAGGTTTTATGTTTATTTTTATTGCCTTTCGAAGTAGTTTTTTGAAATTTTTAGAATATAACGTGGAATATTATTCATCTGTTCTGATCGTAAAACACCAGCCGTAAAAGTTATTTTCACAAAACTAAATATTATTGGCATTTATTTCTTCTTAAAATTTATATTAATATATTTATATTTAAAAAAAAGGATGAATATACAATAAAGTTTATACATCCTTAATATTTTTTATTTTATTTATTTAGTTTTATATTTTAACGATTACTTTGATTGCATTTAATATGCTTTGAGTTAATATCGTTTCCATATCCATTTAACAAAAAAGACTAGAGGCCTTTGAGATACACAGTTTTTTTATTTTTTTCCTTAAATGACATTACAAAATAGATGACATTTCAATTCGTCATTAAAGTACATACAAACATAAGTGTGGCGATGTAAATTTATTGACAGATTTAGTGTCAATGACCTCATACTCAGAACTAGTATCAGGAGACTCAAGATTAATAGTTTGATTTGTAACAACAAAGACCCTGTCATAAGTATACATCATGATTGACACACAAATAACCCGGCATTATTGTCACAAAATCAAACGTCCAACATTTTGCATCTAAAGTATAACCGAGATGTGGTCATATAGAAGAATTATCGGAATTTCCTGGAGAAACCACGTGACGAACAATGAGGTTCTCAGCATAATCAAGGAAGATAGGCACCTAGTAAGAACCA
Organism: Glossosoma conforme; assembly: GCA_022606575.1. Lineage (NCBI taxonomy): Eukaryota > Metazoa > Arthropoda > Insecta > Trichoptera > Glossosomatidae > Glossosoma > Glossosoma conforme. The sequence goes on along the minus strand of JAGTXR010000035.1, from coordinate 3,130,939 downwards.
TCTCAGAGAGGTGAGCCTGATGGATCGGTCACATCATGCGCCACGATGGTCTTCTTCACGACATTGTGGAAGGGATGGTTGAGGGTAGAAACTGAAGAGGATGCCCTAGACGGGAGAATTTACAGCAAGTGTTCAAGGACATGAGTTTTAGTTCTTAGGGGATAGAGAAGAGTGGAGATCGAGATGCAAGATTTTGTTACTGCAAACCAATCCATCGGATTGATACTACGAAGAAGATCCATATTTGCTCCGTAGTTAAAGTAAAAGTATATACCTGTAGTTGTTGCGAATATCGACATAGAATTCTGTCAGCCGCCATGAACTTTACCTTTTCAGATCCATCTTTGCCTCTTGAATAAAGATATGATGGAATATTACGTGTCCGTTCCCCCTTACCTTGTCATTCCTTACAAAGATAAACCATGTACCTCCTTATTCTACACAAGAATTTGTTTTAAAAAAAATGGCAATATTATGATTGTACTTCTATTAGTCATTAAAATAGGTATTTGATATTCTTGCTATTGTGCGAATGATTAGGTGTTCTTAAGTGGATTCAATAACTCTTGCTAAGAAGGCTAAACTCTGCATTTACGCGGTAATCCAATGAGGTCAAAATTTCAGCACGTACTTTGTTGAGATATCCCTTATAATCAAGTTCAGGATTACTTTTAAACCTTATGCCGCACAACAATTTTCGGAAATTTCGAACAGATTTGTTCAGCCAATGTTATCTATTTGAATAGATTGACATGTGAAAATTTAGTATAAGTCTATAATAATCTCTTCAAGAGACTATAAAAGAGAAAAAAAAATGTAATAGCATCAGTAATAGCACCATGATAAGTACAACATCAGTACGTTGCAGTTCAACGACAATATATATTGTAAGTGCTTTTCGTTCGATCACTGTAGATAAGCAACATTGGACGTGGGCCAAAACAAGGATGGGATACGGCCTGTTTCAATTAGCGTGTCGTTGAATGAGTTGAACCACTTCTGAAAACCATATGGTCTATCATATGCCTTGGGTGATTTGGGCTTCTCATTTGATTTCTTAAGTTACCCATAATATGCCTCGGATTAGCTACAGCTGTCGTTTCTTCCTTAGATCAAGTTAAATCCCCAGCTTCAGACCCAAATGTGGTTGGGAACCATAAACTCGTATGTTACTAGATAGAACTTCGGATGCAGAGCTGTCTTGGGATGAAGGATGGAAAGTGGTAACAGACGGAATTGAATGGCGGCGATTCATAGTGAATATGTTTCAGATGTGGAATGTATATGGGAATAAAAACATGTATAAATGTACGTTGGGTGATTGTCGGCTTGTGGTCTAACGTTGGAGGATCAAAATACCGCATGCATTGATAAACCAAATAGAAAGTTTTTTACAAGGTACAGATTGAGATTTAATTTAATACTGTCCTCCGTTATTGTCTTATAAATGTTTACATAAAAAGAGCTTAAGCTTCATATCAATGATACACAATATAGAAAATAAAATAAATTTGACTCCTACTTGCGTGTATCATGGTTAGGAATCGGAGGGTTTGGTAGTAAAGCACGTCTTATATTGGTGAAATTTTCCAGGCCTAGAGTTTATAAGCCCGTAAGCGTCACTAATAACTGCGGGAGGCTTACTGACTCGCCCTCTACGCCGTAGAACCTCCGCGATACAATCATAATTACTGCCGCGTAACCATGCGCGTAAGTACTAGAAACGTGTCACTAGCGTAACTAACGTATCGATATCGGACGAATTTATTCCACTATATGCACAATATCCGCTTCAATCACCGAGGATATTATAATTTTATTTGGCCAAACAATGGATTTTATTTAACTCATACCAATACGTCATGATGAGTATGCTTCTTATAACAAATTAATCATGACGCTCGTGGAAGTATGTTATTTAGAACGTAGCCACCGTACATGACTCTTCAACATGACTTCATGGAGATATGTTATGTTGATGGATAAACTTCCTCTAGTTATAAAATCAACAATCACAAAGTCGTCAACCCTGAAGAAGATCCCTGCAATAGCGGTCGAAATATTAGTGTTTGAAAATTAGCCACAAACGGCAAACCCAAAAACCACAATGCCAAATCTGGCTGTGAAAACCTTAAAAAGTATACTCACCGCTACTGTCAGGTGCGAGGTACTTAATGTGATTACTTTTTGTATGCTAAGAACACTACGCTATAAGTAATTTATCAGAAGTTAATTCTAATGGTTCAGAAATTGCGTCTTCAAATGAAAATACACGTGGTATCGGAGAAGAGTTAAAATATTTTTTACATTTCCCTGAACTTCGATATTAGAATAAGACTAAAAATAAGGTGATTCATTTATATAACTTTAGAATTAATTTTAATTAAAAAATTAATAAATTAAAAATATTTAGTTTTGATTCACAATTAATTCATTACAAAAACTAAATAATTTTGTGTAGAACAAATAAGCTACTGCTTTGGTTCTAGAGCAGGTATACGCCTCGTAGAATCGATGCTATGTTGAAGGAAGAGTTCCTCGCGTACGTTACTTCACCTTTGACGTGCAGCGTATGAAAAATGACTTTAATACGTTTCCTAAACGTGGTGTGAAAACCTGAGCACTCAACATATTTTTACATGCTTTTAGTACTTGTTTGGTATAATAGAGTAATCACAGGCTTTTAATTAAGTTTTTGCGTTTCTGACAGACTCCTAATGGAAAAATACTCTGCATTGAAATTCATTAAATTAAATTTAAAAATGCAATTATTTAACTTTTATAATTTGTTATTTACAATGGTGGAAGTAAAGGAAAACAATTATTGTTGACCTTTGTCAGTTCTTTACAAAATAAAATTGTATTTTTTTTATTTAAAAAAAATGGGTGTAAATTCAAGTAATGACGAAAACTATCATCTTTTTTTGCCACTCCCTGTACATTTAAACGACGAGAGAAAAAGCGGCTGGTTGCTACGAAGCCTACTTCAGAAAATGATAAAGTGTCATCCGATTTCCTTAAAAAAATATTTAATAATCACCAAAAAATCTGCCTCTGATACTCCAGCAACCCTTTCTTCAAGATTTGGACTTCTGCTCTGAAGGTTGTCGAGGACAATATATGTTCCCAAGTAGACCTTCAGGTGTAAAAGCTGGGAGAACTAAGTGGCGGCTTTTCATGGTGACCACATGTTCCATATATGGAATGGATATGAAAATAATTAGGTGTGATACTTGATGGTAATAATAATAGGAATAACTTCAATTTTTCCAGTACTTTTATATATATTTTTTTGCATATTTTTATTGTATAAAAAGTAAGAAGTATAAATTATTAAAAATACGAGTATAATTGATTAAATATGCTGTACTTAGTAGAAACACAGCTCCACAAATATCTTTTGCTCATTGGTATGGTAGATTTGTCATCTCTCTTAATAGTATTGTAATAATTTAGTTTTAAAACATCGCGTTATGCAGGTATTAAAATTTATTATATATTTCATCGATTATAAATGTCTCTAGTTTATAACTGTACGTTTATAACTATATCTACACCTTTACAATTCAGTCGCAGGTTCACTTGACACACTTATAAATGTCACCATTTTCTCGGTAAATCTATTCCAAAGTTTTGAGAGAGATCGCTCTTAAGCTGCTACAACTGTTTTCAAAGAACCGTACACTTGTTCACACCTCTATTTATTTCAATCATGGTTTCTTGAAATATAACAGACTTCTACACAATTAATATTCTAACCGAGTGTGCAGTGTTTTAAAGCGTTCATTTGCCATGTAGACCGTGAGATTGATTACATCAGAAGCTCAAAAAATTGTAAGTTTTAACTTTAAATTGGACTGGAAATATGTTTTATTAGAAAGAGTGTTATACAGTAGGCTGTATAACACTCTTTCTAATAAAACATATTTCCAGTCCTTTCAGGTAGCTAAATGCCACTCGTACATTCGGAATTAATGATTTATGTTTATGTATGAAAATTGCATGTGATTGTTGATATGTTTCATAAAGATATACAGATTGTATAAAATAAGAAATATAGACATACAAAAGCGTTCCAAAGCTTACCGAGGGCATTAATGTCAACGGGTATAGTTCAATAGTCAAAGCGTTTGCTTTGCAAGCCAAAGGCCGTGGGTTCGATCCCAGATTGAGATTAAAAAAAAAGAATTTTTAATCGATTTCTGAGCTCTAAAATAGTTGTAAATTTGGTGTAAATTTGATCGCTCACCCCTAAAATTCCAGTCATAGCCTATTGATTAAAATTGGCGGTAGACGAAAGTCTTCTCGTGGAGACCACCCACTCATAGTAAATTCCTGTAATAATAATGATTATGCGCGAATCTCGGGCTGTAGTCTATGACGTTGGCGGATCAACACTCCACATGCTTAGCCATATGCACCATGGTAAGCGTCATAAAATTCCACAGATCAGACTTCAGAAATACTATCACCATCTGTCAGTATTCTCCTGTATGTGCTTACATAAAAAAAATTGTAGACCGTGAGATTGCCTTGACCATTGAGCTACACCCGCCAGCGCCTTATTTTATTTCAATTGCGAATTTTCATTAATTTCCATACATTTCGCATCGCGCCGCTCTAAAAGTTGGTATTCAAACACTCTCCGTGGACAGGACTCGAGTTCTTTGGGGACATTTTTTCCCTCGTCCCCTATAAATGTAAATTAACCGCCCGAACGAGCGTTTTTATTCATCGCTCCGATGAATTTCACGCGTTTGACATTTAAAAGTTTCTCTTTTACGGCATGCATAATTTGTTGCGATTCCGGCATTTAAGGCTCATGTCCACTTTACAGTACCGAGAGCACTCGAAGATCACTTGCGAATTATTATGCGGTCGTAACATGTATGTTTTTAGTCTACTTAGAGAGTACATAAATCACTGTATCCTTGCTCATCTTCAACATTTATTAAATTAGTAATTAAATATACACATCAAAAATTTTTATACGCATCAATTCGTTCAGAAAAAATATCGGCAGAAGCGGGACTCAAACCAGCGAGCTTTGGAACCAACCGTTGCCCTATGTTATTACCATAGGACCTAGACCACTCGACTATCTCCTGCTCCCATTTATTAAATAATTTTTTCATATTAAATTGAAAAAAAACAGGACTCTGACTCATGTATAATAATATCGACATGTACAATTATTTGAAATTAATTTATTTTAATGCTCAGAAATCGTTTTTTTTTAATCTCAATTGTGGATCGAACACACCACTTTTGGCTTGAGAAGGAAACGCTTTGACCATTGAGCTATCTATACCCGTTGGTAAATAATTGTACGTTTCTAATCTTAAATATTAATTAACTGCATTGAATTAGTAGAACCCGGAATAATCGATGTAAATTTAACTCGAACATTGTTCACTCAATTACGTTAAAAGTTGTAAAATGTTATTGACTCAACTCAAGTGAACGCGGTCCTTAAGGGAACTTTACCAGCAGCAATTATTGTTATATTGAGCGAGTTTATTCTTCCAAATAAAATATTCTGCTCCAGAGGATTTAAGACCACTTAAAAGAGACAAAATTCTTAGATTTATGGCCTCGTAGTATGCAATCATTGCTGGTTGTTAATCATTCAGAATAAAAAAAATACAACAAGATAAAACGTAATTTAAAGTTTAGAAAGTAAACTATTAATTTTTTGAGATTTTATTTTGGAACAACAATCTTGGATAATACGTTACTAAAAAGGTTTTAATATCTTCTTCTCTTCTTCTTCTTTAGATTCGCCATTTCCCACAATCTGGAGTCGGCTCTCCTTGTGCACATTCGTGGATATTGAAAATTGCAATCAATCTTATTTTTATCGGTCAAGTATTTTAAGCTGTTGAAGATACTAAGTTCTCAATAAAAATAATATTACTCTCTTTTATTTATGAAACAATCTTGCAGAAGTAATAATATGGCTTAACCTAATTAATTAAAAATTAGTTTATCAACATAATCTTCTTTCTTTAGCCTCACCATTTCCCTCCATCTAGGGTCGGCTCCCATTGTGAACGTTCGCCAAATCTGCCTATCTTGCGCTGCATTCTCCGACAAGCCCAGAGTTTTCAGATCCTTGTCTACAGTTGCAGTTCAGGTTGCCTATGGTCTTCCAGGTCTTCTTTCAGCGTCGGTATGTTGAGGGATTTCTTCACCATGAAGTCCTCATCTATCCGTGTCACATGCCCATACCATCTTAGGCGGTTTTCCTTTATCTTTTCAGGTATGGGGGCCACCTGAAATGAACCCCGAATATGCCATTTCAAACTCTGTCCACTCTAGTCACACCACCTGCCAACCTTACCATCTTCATCCCTGCCAGATGAATACTATCCAAGTCGCGTTTCGGCGGGGTCCAAAACTCTGATCCGTAGAGCTACTAAAAAGGCTTTCATATCATCCAGGATAATTCTTCTTTGAAATCCTCGTCTACTTTACCGTTTGACCAAACGAAGTTGCGAACTGTTGAGTTCCCCAGACCACATTCCCAGACCGCGAGTGCTACGGAGCATTTGCAAGCAAAGAGATTTTTCAACGTTCAAACATGTTCGTGAGCAGTGTATTAGCCGCTTCCGTGATTCCGTGACTAAAATAATCCCTCGTTTCGCATAAGAAATAATAATGTTATAATATCGCCTGAGCTCGAGGTGGACTGCCAAGCTTGAAATGTACGAATAAACTATATTTAAGCATTTAAAATTAACGCATGCGTAGATACATAACTTTAAAACTGAGCTTAAATAGGTGGAAGTTTATATCATTTACGTCATTAATATGTACATGCGAGTATTTAAAACCTAGCTTCATAGTGCCAAATGTACATATCTAAGCTATTAAAGAATACTATATATTGTATTGTATTAAATTGTATATTCCATAGTGTTAAAAACAAATCAAAAATTAGATCTTCTTCGTAGTATCAATCCGGTGGATTGGTTTGCAGCAACAGAATGTTGCATGTCGATCTCCATTCCTCTCGGTCTTCCGCAACCCTTTTCAGCTCAGCATATGTGCTACAATTCATGTTCTCGAATACTTGCTGCAAATACTCTCGTCTAGGGTGCCCTCTACAGTTTCTACCCTCAACCATCCCCTCCACAATATCATGAAGAAGACCATCGTGGCGCATGATGTGACCGATCCACCGGGCTTGCCTCTCTGAGATGGTTCTTATTAGGTGCCTATCTTCCTTGATTATCCTGAGAACCTCATTGTTCGTGACGTGGTCTCTCCAGGAAATTCCTAGAATTCTTCTGTATGACCACATCTCAAACGCCTATAGTCTTTTTTTATCACTTTCAGATGAGCACAATGTCTCACAGCCGTACATCAAGATGCTCCAAACAAATTATATAAAAAATTAGATACGCTATAAGAATATAAGCTATTATTTATTTATAAATTTACAAACATTACAAAGGTTTGTTGAATGTGATTATAAATAATAAATTTGAAAAAATCAACAACAAAAAATGGCAATGTGTCGCTCGCTCCTTTTCAATCTCACTAATTTTTAAGCAGTTTTTGTAATGGCAGCTATCAGGCCAAAAGATACGCCATTCCGTAGAAGATATAATTTCATGAAATCGGACTGGGATGCATACACAAATGCCCTAGAAGAATCCGTCGGACATGTCAAGCCAACACCGGAGAACTACGACACTTTTACAAACATCATCAAAAAAGTGTCCAGAGCCCACATCCCCAGAGGATGTCGAACAAAATTTATTCCCGGTTTACAACCTGACACTGTAGCCCTGCTCGAAAAATACACCTACTGCTTTGATACCAGTCCATTTGCAGAGGAAACTATGCAGCTGGGCAAAAAGGTGTCAGCTGCAGTGGAGCAGAGCAGACGGGAACGTTGGATCTCGATGGTGGAAAGCCTTGACCTTACCACAAATAGCCACAAGGCCTGGAGACTCCTTCGAAAAATGGATAACGATCCAACAGCTCCTGTTAAGCACGCGGCCACAACTGCCAATGAAATTGCTCATCAGCTCCTCCTCAACGGGAAGCTGAACAATAAAACGAAAAAAGCAAAAATTGGACAGAGACCCTCTAATTGAACACAGCGATCTGTCAAAACCCTTCTCAATGGCTGAACTGGAGTGTGCTATCAAAGCCGCTAAAGACAAAAAAGCGGCTGGATTGGATGATATATGCGTAGAACAGATAAAACACTTTGGCCCCCAGGCTAAACAATGGCTCCTTGAAATGTTTGATGCCTGCATGATCGGCAGTCAAATCCCAAAAATATGGAGAAAGTCCAAGGTCATAGCCATTTTAAAGCCAGGGAAAAACCCTGATGATGCTAAAAGCTACCGCCCAATATCTTTACTATGCCATATATTTAAAATCTTCGAACGGATACTACTCAACCGACTCACCCCCTTTATCGAACCTAAAATGATACCCCAGCAGGCGGGCTTCCGACCCGGAAAGTCATGCACTGGGCAAGTACTAAACCTGACCCAACATATCGAAAACGGTTTCGAACTAAGGAAAGTGACCGGAGTGGTATTCGTCGACCTAACCGCTGCATACGATACAGTGTCGCACAGCACACTCCTCAGTAAATTGTACAGAATGACAGGTGACTTCTCGCTAGTGCAGATGATCGCGGCTATGCTGCATAACAGGAGATTCGCTGTGGATTTTCAGGGGAAAACCAGCCGATGGCGTAACCAAAAGAACGGCTTACCACAAGGCAGTGTACTTGCTCCCATACTATTTAATATATATACAAACGACCAACCCACCCCCAAAGACACAAAATCTTTCATATATGCGGATGACTTAGGTTTGGCAGCACAAGCAGTAACGTTTGAAGAAGTTGAGGACATCCTAAGCCAGGGACTCAACGAGATGTCCCATTACTACGAAACCAACCATCTCAAACCTAACCCATCAAAGACACAAGTCTGCTGTTTCCACCTTAGGAACAGGGAAGCTAACAGAAAGCTTCGTGTCACGTGGGAAGGTAGAGTACTGGAACATAGCGACCATCCAAAATACCTCGGAGTCACTCTAGATCGCACCCTCACCTTCAGGCGTCATTGCAGCAACACCAAACAGAAAGTTGCAACAAGGAACAACCTCATCCGCAAACTGACCAACACTCACTGGGGAGCCCAACCACCCCTTCTTCGTACCTCAGCTTTAGCACTTTGTTTCTCAGCCGGAGAATATGCGGCACCAGTGTGGGGTCGATCAGCCCACTGTAATCAAGTGGATACTGCCCTGAATGATGCATGCAGAGTCGTCACAGGCTGCCTCAAACCAACACCCATTTCTAAACTATACCCCTTGGCTGGTATCGCACCACCGAACATAAGACGCAAAGTCATATGCGCCGAAGAAATGCGTAAGGCAATCAACCAACCGTCCCACTGCTTGTATAATCAGATACCCCCAACACCAAGATTGAAGTCTCGAAGCAGCTTTCTGAAATCCACACAACCTCTCACATCCGGCCCTGAAAATGAGAGACTCCAACTCTGGCAGCAAATCGCACCAGAGGATTTCATTACTCCAAAGGAAGGCCTCCCAACTGGCAAGAGCCTTGACTGGCCGACCTGGAAATCCCTAAACAGATTAAGAACCGGAGTTGGTAGAACAAAGGACAACCTCGAGCGGTGGGGAATGCTTCGGCAGGGAGAGACACTATTGTGCGACTGTGGAGACCTGCAGACCGCCTCACACCTACGATGCTGCTCCATGTGCCCAACAAGTTGCACATCTCAGGACCTAATGCTGGGCAACACACGAGCTATCGATGTTGCCAGATATTGGGAAAAAATAGTTTGACGTCGCTGACACGAAGAAGAAGAAGCAGTTTTTTTTCCTGGAATGTGGAAAAACCAATAAGATATTTAGTGGTTGGTTGTATCCACCAGAAAATAAAAGTTAAAAATATATTAAGAGTGTGAGATCCTTCTTTTACTGTTAAAATTCCACTTACACGTTTAGCATTCACTTTGAGATCCATTTTAAGTAAATATATATTTTCTACCTTGTTTTAACATGGATCAAACCGAAAATTGTTTATTCGTTTGCTAAAATAGCGCAGTTCTATCTTTAACGAAAGCTTCATAGTTACTTCTCTACTATAAACATACTGTATTATTACATTCGTTGGAAACTTAGGACTTATCCTCGTGACATTTACGTTTACTTATATTTCATCGTAGTTTTTCAGTTATTTTCGTCATAGTATGTCTGAAAAAATGTGTATAATATCGAGCACTGGTTGTATGATTTAAGTGTTGGCGTGTGATTTAACAACTTCCTGTAGGTTTTTTCTTAGCCAATATGCTAATAGCCATACACGCCTTGCAGCTTTTACTGCCTTCAGCCATTGGCGAAGATTGGTCATATGAAAGTAGAGTGAAATAAAATAAATATCCGGGCAAAAACCAATGAAAAAGAGACATTATGGGGAATCCTGAAAATTTATAGCCGTCAGTATACAGTGAACCGCAATGAGTACATGCTTATTTAAGAATAAGTAGGTCATTGATAAAAACAAATGTTTCTGATTTTTTAAAGTGGTAATATCTATAAAGAGAGAGTATTTGTGGTTTTGTTACTTTTACTAAATAAAATAATGCGATAACATTAAGCTTATTAATTAACAACTTTTGGTGAAACAGTATAAAAAATGATTTTTTTTAAATTTATTTATTTATTAAATTATTGATTCAAAAGGGTTTTGCTTCGTTTGAATTATGAATAGTGTTATTTAATATTTAAAAATCTTATTTTATAAATAATTATAACACGATTGCTATAAATTTTATCATCATCATCAGCCTGTATCCGTCCCGCATGAGTCTCCATCCTCTTTGATCCTCCGCCTTCCGCATCCAAGACACTCCCGCTATTCTTCTTATGTCGTCAGTTCATCTTGCAGAGGGTCGGCCTTTGACAGATATGTCTTGACCATTGCCACAATAGTGTGCCTATTCGTTGCGTAGCCTCCGCTACTTGAGTTATTCTGCGGATATCCTCGTTTCGGATCATATCTTTTAGCGACACTCCGAACATGGATCTTTCAATAGCACGCTGGGTGACTTTTATTTTATGGGCTTGCTATTCGATTCCAAGATTCTGTGCTATAAGTTAATACAGAGATGATGCATTGGTTAAACACCATAGCTTTAATACATTGCAGAATTTTCGCTTTAAAATATATTTACCGGTACTGTATGATGCTCTATATTTGATATTGTATAGGGATTAAGTGTAACTCTAATATATATTGCGTTTTCTTATTATTTTTGCTTATTTATTATATTATTATTTGTTAATACTATGTTTTGCACTGACTTTGATATTTTATATAAAATATTAAATGAAATTACATATAATCTAAATATCCTCCAGGCATCCGCACAAATAAAATAAAATTACAAACATTTAAGACAAGTGGGTTTTATAACTATGTAGTTTTAATAAAGTGGACATATAAACGTTTTAATTAAATTTTCACATAAAAACAATTCATATAGAATACCACATTTTGGAATATTTTAACACGTATTATGTTTTATTACCGCAGTTCATTTTAAGCAACGTGTATGTAGATTTTGCAAAACTATGCGGTTCGGAAATCTGCACATTACCGTCACGCCGCATGCTAATGAAGTAGGTGGTTTTTATTATAAAATAATAATAAAATAAAATAAATATTCATGCACCAGTGAAAAACATATTTTACAACAATAATTATTATAAACAACTAAATAATTATTGTTGTACAATGTACATATATAATGACATCTGCACGATGTAGCCCTTGCCGACTGGTACTGAAAACCTCGATATTTTCTGTTCGCTTGTCCGCTCACGTGTGTGTTAGTTATAGACAGCCTAAGCGCCGACAAACGCGTCAGTTATGCGTTGACGACCGAGGAGCATTACGGCCAGCGGCATGTCATCCCGCATGGCCGGAAGCTTGTAAAGTTCTAAGTTAATATAATCAATGTGCTTCTAAAAGAAAGTCTTTGTTTGCTGACCTGCTCCTCATCCTGCCTTCACACGACGGATGAACACCATTTTGAAAGAGAGGAGGATGTTAATAACTATCATAATGTGATAGTGTCTCACTGTTACGTATGTCATTTTAAGTTTTTTTGTGTTTCCTAAAACATGTATACAAAGATATTTATTTTAAAAGCTGAATGCATTAGAAACTTAGTAAATATTGAAATCACGTGATGCATAATCTTAATCCTAATTGAGGACACAAATGAGGGCCTGGCAGTTTTACAGCGGACCGACTGAATGTGACTGCGGCGTGGAGCAGACCCTGTCACACCTTCTGGAGTGTGCGCTGTGCCCGAGTGGCTGCACCCAGGAAGACCTGATGATGGCCAGAAGTAACGCCATCGACGTCGCCCACTTCTGGGCAGACAGGATCTGACCCTGTTGTTTCCGACACGATTATATATATATCCTAATAATATTGTTTACAGTTCTGCATGAAACGTTGCGTCGAGTAAAATTTCCGCTAAAATTACTGAAGCCTTTGCTGAAAAATAATTGGAGCGAGAGAAGGGCGTATCACGGGGGCGTCGGCAGGCAAACAAGGACGCAACCGCAGACTTGTGTGGGTCAGACTGTCCACTTCTGGGGGCATAATGTGTGCTGAAGCATGTTATAAGAGAGATGCGGGTAGTAAATGACATGTAGATGCATAATTATACAGTATTTTTTTTTTTAAATTGTCACGTTTTTTTAAATATTTATGTTCAAAAATTCAAATAAAAATATCAGTTGGTTTTTTGGTATTATTAATTATGTGGGTAAAATGAAATGTAAAAGAGTTACTCTGTTAGTTAACACACGTTCTAAGATAATATAATGTATTAAAATAAATATTTTTTCGAACAAAGTGAATAAAAACTTAAATTTCGAACGATTACAGCAATGAATATGATAAACGTTATGGATTGTTATATCAGTATTTTTATAGCGCTTTTTTATGAACGAATGGTCATTCTAAAAGCGCTTCTTTGCCCCTCTGAGTAAAAAGGTGGGTCTTGAGTCTGCTTCCGAAGGATGCCTTTGCTTTAAGTTATCTTATGATTTCTGACAGCGAGTTCCAGGCTATTGGTGCCGCGAAGCTGAAAGCACGATTGCCAAAGACCGTGCAAGGACTACCTCACGTTCGTTGCAGGGTGCTTCTATTTGCTCTGGCTGATCTGAGTGTCTCTCCACGCGCGTTTATCTCCGAAGACTTGATCATTTCTGTCAAATAGCCCGGTGCAGTTCCGTTGAGTGCCTTATAAGCTAAGAGACATATTTTGTACTGGATTCTAGCCGGAACTCTCAACCAATGCAGTCGGTATAGTATCGGAGTAATGTGACAGAATTTGGGCGCATTGTACACTAGTCGTGCCGCTACGTTTTGGAATGACTGCAGTCGCTTTAATAATAATATAATATAGAATAATATGGGATAATGTGATATTCTATACATATTTTTTTTTAATACTAAAAATAATTATATTGAGGAATACATCTATGTGTATCAATTTTAAATCATCTATTTTGAATATACTTAACAATTACACAATACATAACAATTATTTATTTCTGTGGCGTATGAAAACCAATATTTAATACGAGTGCAATGAGTACATGATAATAAATTATAATAATTAATTAAAATACTAAAATGTTAATTAATGACTTTTGTATGCAAATCAAAATGTAATTAAAAGCACTTTATCAAGATTTAAATTAAGCCATTTTAATTAAAGGCTTTTGGCTGATAGGAAAAAAGCTCTGCAAAAACGGCGATGTGAAATATTGCGTAACCGCACAACAGCGGTTTCCATACTGCTTCCAATTAAAATTTACAATTTAATATGCTAGTTGCGCCTTTGTGTTCATAGCAAGAAAAAAAAACTAGGTTGATTCTTAACTTCTACTACCACGAATTTTAAAAGGTAATCTTAATAAATTAAATGTTTATTAAAGTAATTGTCTCCAGTCAAACTGTATAGATATTTTTATACGTAGAATACTTCAAATTAATTGCAATAAAGTTAATTACAAACGAACAATTTTAAATTCAATTTATAACTTTATAATTAAAACTGTACTTTAGAGAGAAAAGTTAATTAATTAAGCTCTAAAAAAAGGCAATAAATTTATGAATTTATTCAGAATTTCAGCATCTTCTTTCTTTAGCCTCACCATTTCTCATCATCTTGGGTCGGCTCTCCTTGTGAACATTCGCCATGTCTGTCTGTCCTGTTTTGCATTCTCGGTAATGCCCAGAGTTTTCAGATCCTTGTCTACAGTTGCAGTCCAGGCTGCCTGTGGTCTTCCAAGTCTTCTTGTGCATCATAGATTTTTTCATTCAGAATTTAAGCATATAAATGAAAAAACTGATATTGAACTTATAATGACATTCTCAATTTTTAATTATTTTCCACTGAATTATTAAATGGCTGCGTATAAAATGAAAGCTCTTAAAATGTTTTCTTAATTTCAGAAAAGTATTTTTGATACTATAGTAAATTATTTTTAATATTAAGTTTATACACAGAAATTTTCTAAATGAAATGTAATAAGAATTTCGACTTCGCCGTGAAGGCATTCTCAATTATAAAAAGAACTAAAATATATCGTCAAATGTATAATAAATCATTTCAAGTTACAAAATTGAAATTATACAATTTCTCTAACGAATATCGATCGAAAAAGTCGAAAAAAAATCACAATACTCTATGAACACTCAAATAATATTATTTTCTATATTTCTGTTAGACAGCTATGCCAAAACTTAGACAAAGTGTTGTCATCGCCAGCAAAGTTTCTTTAGCGGGTCAAGTTTTATTGTTTTTTTATCAGCCGCGAGAGTCTCGTCTCTTGTATCGCAGGGGATTTCATCGGATTTTCAGCGGATTTTCAGCGAAGAGTTTCCAGAAACCTGAAGTTGGCTCTCTGCCAGAGAAGGGGTGGATCACCAGCGCTGGCAGGTCAGCCTATTGACCTGAACTTTGAACCGAACGTCGTACGTTGCACTTTAAATTAATCTTATACACTGATGATATCACGTATATTTGCTTAAGCATTTATCAAAGTTTGCCTTTATGAGAACGCTTTCTTGTAGACATACCTGATACTAATATCTTTGCTATTTATTTTTTCAGTAAAAGGTTAGATAATTTTCGAAAAACTTGAATATAGTCGACTATACACGAAGTCTTATTTGAATTAGGTACATACGTATTTTAAGTTTATATGTGTTTTTTACTTTTTTTATTACTTTTATAAATAAATAATAAAGTGTGTGCTAGTTTTTTCAAGCCTATTCCATTTCATTTATGTATTTTATACTCCCATTATCCATAATTTGATATCAATCACTAAGCAAATTTTTTGTTTTTTGTTTTATTAGGTTATAAAAAAGTAAATTGAAAGCTACTCAAACAAACAATGCAAAATTTAAGAAAGACGGTGCTTTACAGACAGTGAGTAAAATGTTACATAATTTTACAAAAACTCGAATAAAGTCGATAATACACGGAATCTTATTTAAAGTTAAAAAACACAGTTTTTGTAATACATATTATTATATGTATTTGTAAGTATATAATCGTATGTGTTTTTTATTACGATTTTATAAAAAAAAAAGATATTAATATTGTGACGAAAAGCTTGTCATAACTTTTTAAGGCCTCTTCCAGCTCATTCATGTCTTAAATATAACCATATGTAATGATGGGATATAAATATACAAATCTTTGTTTTATTTATTTACTACTCGCACAAGCAATGTAAAATTACAAAATTAGTGTAAGATGGTGCTTTACAGACATAATGATCTGTATCTTTTCAAACGTAGTGTTGTCATGGCAACAAATTATACAATAGGAAAAAATTGACTTTAGCATGATAATAAATGTATCATACAAAACTAAACATACGTTTTTTTTTTTACTTTACATGATATTATATTTTTATTTTTCACTTAAGTTTTTTTAAATTAATGAGCAAACCTAAAAACAACGAAAATAAAGGAAAATAGCCAAACGTTAATATTTTAATTGCTTTTTTAATTTTGCGAGAAAAAAATACCTCAATTCAGGAAGAGGGATCAGAAGTGAATAATTAAAAAATATTTTTTTATAACTGTTTCCGTAACGATAATTCCTCATATAAAATTTATATAAGCATTAGTCAGATCCGTACCAAAAGTTTTTGAAGTGCTAAGTGCTAACTACAAGTACGGTCAGAGTTAAAAATAGTTACATTTTAGTGTTGCAATTAGCTTAGCGGTCTAGTTATCATCACTCTTGTATCCTTTCAATCTAAAATAAAATGTTAAGTTAAAATTGTAAAATTGTTTTCACATTATTTATACTGACAGAAAGCATACTGACAATTTATTTAGTCTACTGCCGATTAATTTTATTTACTTCCAATTGATTTAACTTACTGCCAAAACCTTAAATTAGTTACTAAACAAAGAAGTCTTAACCTAAACATTAATACTCTTTTACAGTAAAGATATATTGAAAATATGTACAAAATAAAGAAATATCTCGTGTGTATAAAATAAAATAATAAACCTTAATATTCATCATTGTTGAATAAATAAAAAAAAATACAAATAATCACAATTATACAAAAATAGATAAAACTAATTCGGAATACAGAGTTTAAAAAAAACAAATACTGACGAACTTCAGAAAATAAATTGTCTGAACAATGATTATAATAATTAAATATTCATTAAATTTTTGAGTAATGTAGGCAATGAAAGCTGTTGTTTATTTATTTTACAGCGAAAAGGCTTTCCTTAAGGTTGTAACAATGTTTATTTTTCTAAAGTAAAAACAAACTTCAGCGCTCGAACTGTCACTGAAAAAATATTTATCCTTTCTGAAAATCGTCCAGCAAATTTTCGCTCACAATATTTTATATATGTCTTGATTTAAATCAAACATCTATTGAACTTAAGTAATTCATAATTTGTAATTTTAAATTATAACGTATTCCTTAAAATATTATTTTGTTAAGGGATAATGTCTTTCACCGATGCTGAAACATTTCAAATAAAACTGTGCAGTTAAATGTAAATAAATATTGAATTGATATCATATATATATATGTAAAATATAACGAATGCATCTAGTCTCTTATTGATATTTTTCTAATATTGTCCATTCATTGAGTAGTGAAAGGTCCACTAATACTCTGTTAGCCAGTTTTTTGACGCTATTCCATAACCTTTCTACCTAATGAACTCTGTCTCGTATGTGCTGTTCATTGCAAAATGTATGTGTCCATTATTTATCGTCATTGTCGTCCAGTACTTAAGTCATTTATAAAGAAACGTTGGAATAATTTTATTCTTTGTGTTGTTGTTGTTGTTAATTTTCTAGTTTAACTACTGGAATAATATAAATTAAAGTTCCTAAATATATTTTTACATTTTAATTGCCATTCATATTATTCCTATAGATTTAATGATGCAAACAAGTAGAAGCATAATATACAGGCTTATAACGGCTTTTAATTGAGTTCATAAAATACTTAAAATATCTCATGCCAAAGGCTTTATTCATACAAGCAAATAAAAAACATATTATTAAGTACACTGCTGTAAACTTTATTTCAAAACTAACAAACGTTTTTAATGAATGAAATCTCTTAAATAGTATGTATTTAAGACAAAAATAAGGAAAATAAGTGTTGTAATGTTTTATAAAAAGTTTTTAATAGAGAGCTTTTGAGTCCGCGAAAGTATTAAAATAAGTTTAATGTTCTTATGTGAGATAAAATTAGCTTAAATAATATATTTTTACTAACGAAAAGTATGGAGATTTTAAACTTTATACTTGTAAGCTCATAACTCAGTTGATATGTGTGTAATTATGAAATAATATCGTCAAAACGTCAAATGATATTGTCAAAATATTTTTTACAAATGAAGTCTGAATTTTGATTGATTCTTCTTCTTCGTAGTATCTCAATCTCGGCTCTTCTCGATCCTCTCGCTACAACTCAAGTCCTCGAACGCGTGCTGCAAATACTTACGTCTAGGTCACCCTCTGCAATTTCTACCACCAACCACCCCTTCTCGCTTTTCTGAGATGGTTCTTACTAGGTGCCTGTCTTCCTTGATAATGCTGAGAGCCTCATTGTTCGTGATGTGGTCCCTCCAAGAAATTCCGAGAATTCTTCTGTAAGATCACACCTCAAAGGATTCTAGCCTTTTTTGATAACTTTCCGATAAGCACCATGTCTCACAGCCGTACATCAAGATGCTCCAAAATAAATGTTTTGGCAAGTTGCTTGCGGAGCTTTAAATTAATATTTTTTGACTGAAGAATTTTCGTTTTTTTATTGAAGGCTAGCCAGCCTTGCTCGATGTATGCGTCTGTTGACTTTTCTTTTTGTTCTACCATCCCAGGTGATCGCACTTCCAAGTTATACAAACTCTTTTGAATCTTTTTTAGTTACTCCTAGCAGTGATATTTTAATGTTCTGCTGCTCATTGCGGCTTACTGTCATTTGATTCTCACTGTAGTATATTTTTAAAAATTTTGACTCATGTCAGAATACAAAAAAAACTCATTTAAAGCGGAAAAAGCAGGATAAACCCGATTATTCAGATTATATAACGTGAAATAACAATAAATATTTTTATCATATTGATATTACATATAAGTTGAGATAAATTTTCAAATATATGATGCAGTTATACGAGTAAAACCTTGAACAGCTTTTTATGATTTGACAATATGGTTTTGTCCACTCTGCGCGTCATTTGTTAGTCATACAATAAAGTGATTGTTTACCTGTGAATAACTGAAAAAGAAGTATGTAAAACAATTATTTCATATTAAAACAAAGTATGTCTGTTTAAGGAATATTTGCATTTATTAAATTAATTTATTAAATGTAATCTATTTGCCATTTTTAAATACATATAATGTTAACGAGCAGACATATCAAAAGTTGAAATATTTTAATACTCTTATTAGTAAGGTTTAATTATTTTTTTCAGACTGTAAAATAATGTCGCATAATGTAGAGGTATTGTTGGTAGATTTCCATCAATCGATAACGTGCAGACTTGCGGAGGGTTTTGAATAATGCAGGTGAGGAGGGTAGGTGTGCGACTGTTGTGGGGTCCTGCAAGCGGCAGCTAGACCCCTTCTGGAAACTTCCTGGTTGGAAGTTGAAACCTCCTCCTTCCACCCTCTCTACGCTTAGAGAGGTATTTGTTTCAGGGAATTATAACTGTGCGGAGTAGTTTGGGATGCACCGTGATTCAGATTGAATATTGATTGAGTTTGAATTAATAACTTTTATGTTTTATTCTAATAACTTAACAATTATTGAAGTTAAGATTGTTAATAGACGATTCTCGTTGAAACTGCTTAATTGTTAATTTTAATTAAACGCGTTTTATCTTCTTTGGGGGGACATTGTTAATAACTTATGAAATAAATCATATTTTAATATTTTTTCTAACGTATTCCGTTTCAAAAATATTATTTTCGTTTACATATATTTAACACTTGCCATTAAAAACCTGAACACGTAGCCATAATATGGTGATAAACTCTTAAATGGTTGTAGAATATTTATTAAATATTACTTGAAATTAAAAAAAAAACAAAATGTATAATAGACACAAATTTTATTAATGCCGTTAATGTCACGATTCACATCTTATTTTTCTGTTTTAATGATACTAAATTATTCCTTATGCATTGAATACAAAAGAAAAGCATGTACAGTTATGAATGATATGATTATTATATCATGAAAAATGTTTCAAAATTTATCATGGCAATTAATTATGAAATACACACCAAGTATAGCTTATTTTAATATGGATAAAGTCAAGAAATGTTTATTTATACATCTGATATTAAATATATCTTTTAGAAATTAATTATTTAAGTTATAACATTTTTTTATGTAAGAGATTTACTTTAGCATCCTGAAATTAAATAATATAAAATAATTTGTTGAACATCAGACTCAGCGAATTTCAAAGTTTCCTATCAAGAGCTCGATCGTAGTAAACGAGAGAAATGTGGTCGGAAGTCAATATTGGCGAGCACGATAAACGACCTGTCATAGTTAATGAAGCTAAACATGCCAAGAACTTTCAGGACTTCAGGCTTCTTCAGTTCTTCCCACATCGCAACTTAACACATTAGAACTCTATGATGATGCGCTTTATCAGATATCAATAAGGGCTTATGAAATGACCAATGCTTTAGAAAATTAAAATAATATAAATACATTACACCATTAAAACAAAATAGTTGAAATAATTATTAATGATATAGAACTGTTTAACTGTAGAACATAAAATAGTCTTTGATTTGAATCCATAATATATAACTCGAATATCAAAGAGCTTTTTGTCAGCATTTCTTATTCTCAAAATTGAATCAATTTTTTGACATCTTCGATTGAGTTTTCCCACAAATTGGATTATATTTGATTATCTGGATGTCTTAATATAAAAAAGTTTTTTAAAACAGACATCTCAATGATTTTATATGCCATTTTAATGACAATTATTATGACTATGAAAAAGATATAGATTTTTTAAATTAAGATCTGCCGCAATTAGTATTTTTATAAAAGTACTTGTAGTAACATCACTTACAGAACATAAGACACATATGAATTTTTGTTGGGTCATATCACTTTATTTGAAAAGAAAAGATTAAAAATTGTTAAAATATAGCAAAAATACAATAAAAAAGCTTTAAATGTATCAGAATTTCATGTTTTACTGAGCAAACCAATACAGGTTATATTTGTTTTAAATTAGTGTTTACATTGTATATGGCCAACCTTATCTTTTATTATTTCTGCCTTGATAGCTTAAAAAAAATTAAGCAACTTAAAAACATCCAAATGTAATATTTTTCCTATCATTAAAGTCTCTCGCGTTATGCTTGATACGAATCGCAAGTTATTGTAATATTGGAAGAAAGAAGAAAATTGTTGGAATAAAGTTTCTGTTCCAGTGAACCCTCTCCATGCTCTCGGTTCATTTGAATATCCCCGTTATTTTAAATATCCAATGGAGATTAATCGGCAGCAAGGCGATGTCATTAAATGTTTTTTTTTACCCAACTTTTATTTCCATCCTTTGAAGTTTTATTACGTTTCGATTGAGTAAGCGATTCGAATTTTGCGAAATTCGATTTCAAATTGTAATTTTGCGGATTGGGATCCTACTGCGAAATTCCTTCCCATCCAATTTATAATAATGAAATTAAATTAAAAAAAAAACGAACTTTAAAAAAATAAATATTTTAATTAACTTGTGAGCTCTAAAATACCGCCGGTTGGTGGGAATTTGAACCCCTTACCGGTAAAATGCCAGTCATGGCCAATCAATTAAAATTGGTAGTAGACGAAAGTCGTCCCGTGAAGATCACCTATTTATAGTAAATTACTGTAATAATAAGGATGATGCGTGAATCTCGGGCTGTAGTCTATGACGTTAGCGGATCAACACTCCTGTATTCTCCTGTATGTGCTTACATAAAAAAATGTGTTTTTTACCAGAGTTTTTAAAGTAAATATTTATAAAATTGTATCAAATAACAAAAATACTTTTGTATGTTTTAGTATAAATAATATCAAAACTAATCAATAAAATTAAATCCATATGAAAAAAAAACCTTCAGGAAAACGCGATCTGAAAACTATAAATTATTTGTTCTAAAATATTTAAAATCTGAAGCATGACGATTGAAAATATAAATGGATTTATTTGTAATTAATCCACATATTATTATTGTGTTTTAAAACAAATTAAGTGAGAACATTTTCAGAAATATGTTTGTATTTCGAGTGTTTGTTTTCTGCTACATAAAACTAAAATATAAACTGTTGCCGATATATATATTTTTTTCTAAGTTAAGAAAGCTCTGATTTTCGAATAAAGACTTACATTGGTTTCAAATTTTCAGTGTCAATATTTCAATGTATCTATCATTAAGCGTATTTGTTTTGCAAATAAATATTTCAAACGTATATAACGGAGAGATCGGCAAATAGAGCAATTAGTCTGCACGAAAAATGCTGAAATACTTGATATATTTTTCATCGTTAGTTTTCCAAAGCAAACCGGTTTGTTACGCTTCAGAAGAAAATTCAAATGATATTGACGTCAAGCGTATAAATAAAACATTTTTTTTTTCAGCTCGACTGCACTGATTTGAATTTCAGAACAAGCGGAACATTTCCGGTTCCTTGTTAACGGCGTTCTTAATTCGAAAGTCGTGCCTTTTACATGCTAAACGCCTTGTCGGCCGTAAAGGCTTCGAGGTTTTTTCATTTAGAATTTTAGCAGTGAAATGTTCATATTTCAAAAAGGAAGAGTTTTTTTTTCTGACGAATGCAGAAATGCATATCGTTTCAATCTGTTATTATTTTAACATTTCAGCTGCTAAAAAAATTGAGCGAAAAGGTTAAAAGCGTAAAAATTTAATAAACGAGAGCTTTGAAATTTAAATGCATGCTTTGATGCATGAGTTGCATGACACAAAAAATATAAATTCACACTTCAGAATTTAATTTTGTCAATTTCAATAATTTAAATTTGATTTAGAGCAGTTAATTAAAGATAAAAATCAGATTATGTTTTATAATGACACACAACACAATAAATCTCGAGAGATAAAAATATTAATTTAAAAAATGGGTAATTTCTATTGATAACAAAAGTATATTTCAGCAATCTAAGAACTTCAAGATTAAAAAACATCATTAACTAGTTTCAAGTGAGTAAGATGCTTTTGATCTTCTTTTCTCCGTAGTATCAATCCAATTGATTGGTTTGCAGCAACAAGATATTTCATCTCGATCTCCACTCCTGTCGATCTTCCGCAACCCTCTTCAGCTCAGCATAGAAGCTGCAACTCACATCCTCGAACACTTGCTGCAAATACTCCCGTATAGGGCACGTCCTGTGGTTTCTCCTCTCATCCATCCCTTTCACAATGTCGTGAAGAAGACCCTCGCGGCGCACGATGTGACCGATCCATCGGGCTCGCTTCTCTGAGATGGTTGTTACTAGGTGCCTATCTTCCTTGATTATGTTGAGAACCTCATTGCTTGTGACGTGGTCTATCCAAGAAATTCCTAGAATTCTTTTGTAAGACCAGATTTATAATCATTTAGTAATTTATTAAAATCGCGTTAATTATCTCAACATGAGACTGATAACATCTACGAATTGACAAAACTAATTAAACTACGAGTAGTTAATTAACATCGGTCACTGGATATTAATCTCGATCGAAAACCAAACTAATTAACGTTCCAAGTAAATGACTTAGTTGTTGAATCCCCGTAGTGACTTTGCTCCATTATAGCAGTAATTACACCTTGCCTGTAAACCAGCAAGCACTTGTCAGGGAGTACCATTTCAGTGGAGTATTATATTACCCGTTTCTTTAAAAAAATTATACAAAACCATTTCACTACCACTTGGTAGTTTCTTTCGCTTATTGGTTTGTTTCCTAAGCAATATCTCCTTATTATATAATTTCAAATCCACTGAAGAGTCATTGGAATTTATAAACTCGTTATATGTTTTGAAGTCATTTTATTTTTATTTTTTATGTAAACACATACAGGAGAATACCGACAGATGATGATAATAATTCTGAAGTCTCATCTGTGGAATTCTATGACACTTACCATATCGCGCATGGCTAAACGCTGCATGTGGAGTGTTGATCCGTCAACGTAATAAACTACAGTCCGAGATTCACGCATCATCCTTATTATTACAGGAATTTACTATGAATGGGTGGTTTTCACGGGACGACTTTCGTCTTCCACCAAATTTAATTAATAGGCTATGACTGGAATTTTACGGGTGAGGGATCACCGGGGGACACCAACCGATATTTTAGAGCTAAGAAATCGATTAAAAATATTTTTTTTCACCTCCGTTGGGTATCGAACCCACGACTTTTGGATTGCAAAGAAAACGCTTTGACCATTGAGCTTTACCCGCCGGAAATAAATATACATTTTTTTTAAATTATTGATATTTATTTTGTAATTTAAGAAGGTTAAATAAACATAAGTCTCTTTTATAGATTTTGTGATAATGTCTTCTGTGATAATGAATTCTTCAAATTAAATTATTAATGTAATTAAATAATAATTTATAGCTTTCTCAGTAATGAAATATATTGATTCATGGCAGCAATTACAAGAAATATTATGCTTTGATTAAATTTGACTGGTGTTTCGACGAATTAATTGACGACCTATAGATAGGTTGAATATAATCTAATACTGAAAATCCTGAAAGCTTGTTCTGGGAACAATTACTATTTGACCGACATGTTCAGTACATGGTATATTATCATTTACCCATAGTTGTGCATATATAGGCAATTTTCTAAGCCTCTGAAAGACTTCGATGGTACCGGGATGAGATATGTTCATTTAATCTCGTTCCAGGAAATACCTCCGTCGATTCAGACTCTCCAGCAATACGCGGAACACTGTTAAGCTGTTATGATGCAATGAGAGCTTGCTGAAAAAAAAAATGTCTGCACGTCCAATGAGAATTGATTAAATTTATTTATACATTGAAAGCAATACACATTTTATCATTTCATTTTGTGTATGATCTTTATTTTAATAATATGTTTTTTTTTTACTTGTGAAACACAATGTAAAGTGCAACACATAATAAAAGTTTTTTTTAAAGTTAAATTAATTAATATAATTATAACAGACAGTTTCAAAAAGAAATGTTTATTTTTTATTTTTTAATGAATATTTGAACTTGACTGCTAATTTAGCTATTTCACCATTACTTCATAGAGTTAAATCTTAGAAGAAAATGTAATAAATTATAATTAGGTTAAATGAAATAATTTAATCGAAAACATTTATAGCTGACAGCATTTTATTCAGTCTACTCTATGAGTCGACTTAATTATAACCTGTATGAAAACAACTTTTTGACAGTTTTAATGTATGTTCCCCTTTTCTTATCCGTACCGTATATATAGATACTATATATATCAGCTAAAAAAGTTCTATTACCTTCCATTGTATATGCCTTGTTTCAAAAGATCTGTGGACCCATAGGTTATCCTGGAAATATAATATATGGTTTTGGACGGCCTCTGTGGCGTGAACCCGGGAACTTAAATATACAGTAGCTTTAGTATCCAAAGCATTTCTGAGCATTTTTCACTAAACATTTTAATGTTAATGATTAGCATGATGCTTCCAAATTATTCTAAAAACACTGAAATCAAGGAGCATTAGACGCAGACCAAAACATAAAGTGGCTTCAGTCTTTTGATGGTAGCGTGTCGTCGATTGCGTTGAACCGACTGTGGTAGCATGGGACTAATCAACCGATCTTTTTCTTCTTTCTTCCATATTTGTTATATATATGAAACATATAGTCATCACAAATTGCCGCCACTTAATTCTGTCAGCTGTCCATTTATCGTTCACTTATCTGCACCTAAAGGTTCACTTGAGAACATATTATCTACAACCTCCAGAGCAGAGTACTTGAAGAAAAGTGGCTTTTGTATCAAATTTTTTTTTAATGATTTTTAATTGTTTTTTTCAAGGAAATTGGGTGAACAGCGTTCCCGAAGCCTGGTCTATTTTGTCCTAACTCAACTTAACCAATCTCAACAATCTACCAATCTCCCGTAAAAAATAAAAATAAAACCTCTGTCTCTTCCTGAACTCCTAATCTGCGGTTCATTTGAAATCAAATATGTGTAGAAACAAGTCTCGGAACAAGGCTTATACATTGGTAAATGAAAATTGGCAATTTGTAGTGATAATATGTTATAGATATGAACCGCATATGAGATGTATAGTAAAATGTCATATTTATACATTTTTACTATCTACCATGTTTTATTTTTCAGCCGTTGCACTGACGTCTGGGGCAGCACATAAGAGTACTGCAGGTTGTCTGATGCCAAATTGGCAGAAATACTCGCTGTTGGGAGGCCGCATATTCTCCCCAACGCAAACTGCGCCCAAAGTGCACGGCTCGGATGGTATTACTATTGTAATACGATTAATGTTATGACCGTTGGAAATTTCCCCGGCTGGATTGTTGGCTTGTTTGATAATCATTGAGCAGCATTCGGAATACGAGATTATTAGTATTTGCAGTTCGATTGCGGATTGGCGCACTTATAGTATTAATTTAATACGTGCATTTCAATGGAAACACAAAGGAGAGTTCTGGGAATATTGTGAACTTTGAAAATAGTCAAAACTGTACGCAGTTTCAGTGAGTGAAATTAAAAAATATGGATTTTATCATTTTTTTTTTCTAATTAAGTAAATTTACAAATAAACATGCAAATTGATTAAAATGAAAGAATAAACTAAAGGATTCAATGCAAAAAATTTACCACAAATTTACATTGAAAGTACTCGCAGTTAAGTACCATACTGGTTTTTTTTTGATATTGCATAATAGTGGTTTTGTAGAGATATTAGATAGTATACTAAAAAGATATCGCCAACAGTGACGTATTTTTTTGGTTCTAGTTTTAAAATTCCCTTTAGAGAGATAATTTAATGCCGGCGTGTATAGTTCAATGGTCAAAGCGTTTGCTTTGCAAGCCAAAGGTCGTGGATTCGATCCCCGAAGGAGATTAAAAAAGAGTTTTTTAATCGATTTCTGAGCTCTAAAATACCTCCGGTTGGTGTGAATTTGATCCCTCACCCGTAAATGGCCTATTGATTAAAATTGCTGGTGGACGAAAGTCACCCCGTGAAGACCACTCATTCATAGTAAATTTCTGTAAAAGTAAGGATGATGCGTGGATCTCGGGCTGTAGTCTATGACGTTGGCGGTTCATCACTCCACGTGCAAAGCTTATCCATATGCAGCATGGTTAGCGTCATATGATACCACATATGATAATTCAAAATTTCTATCACGATCTGTCGGTATTCTCCTGTATTTGTTTAATTAAAAAAAACACATTTGCTTAAGTTAAATAAATGATAAATAAAACGAAAATTGTTAATTTAATTTAAAAAATAAATTCTAATTATAATGGTTTAAAATCTTCATGAAAAGCATACATCTGTATTGTAAAGTAATGAAAATGGTGTGAAATGTATGAGTTTATTAATTGAATATTTATTTATTATAATTGAATTAAATTCGTATATTATTACAATAATATATAATTTATTATAAATTTCTTGTATAATAAAATATCGAACGTAATAATATTGTATCATACCTGTATAACACTATTAAATAATTATATACATTTTTTTCTATACAGTCCAATTTATTCTTTACTTGATAAACTAAGCCTATGTATTCACGTATCCACTTCGAGCCAAACGATACCATCGCTGAAAATGCTGAAGTATCCATGTTGGGCGGCTTATTTTTCAGGTCAACGGAAGGGCGGGTCGCCGTCTTGGGACTCGCGCCCATAAATAACGTGAGTTTGGCCCGAGCCTGCAGAATATTTGCAAGATTTACGGAGACTGCACTTCTAAAACGGCTTCCAAATATTTAAATATTTTTTCATTTGTAGTTATTTATTGCGAAATTACTATAACTAAGTGTCAAAACTAAGTGTCATCCTTATATAACCTATATCGTTTACATTCTTCTTCACGGCTGTTAGTCTTGGAATCTCACCAAGAGTCAATGCAGTCGTATATAGGGTTTTGAAAACAGATGTTGGCGTACAATACTGGGGGTAAGATGTTCAGACTCGATAAAGAGCAGACATGGTAGCCTGCCATTATAGTTGATTAAAAAACAAAGGTCATTCTAGTTGGGAAATACTAAGATTGTGGCAAAAAAAGCATAGACTACAGATGCTTTTTCTTCAAGTATTGAGCTTGTGCCGTTGGAAACTATACGTATTCAGCTGAGCTGTGGAAATCACAATTGTCATAATCTGAGGTGAAGACTTTAGTCGCTGACAGAGTTTCGTGGTGGTTGTCTGTGACTATCATATGCTTCAGTAAGAGGAGCATAAATGGGAAAATTAATCAATTAAATGAATTTCTAAGGAATCTATCTAACGAGCTCATGCATAAAAACTACTTAACGGTCCTGAAAATATTTATAATAAAATCAATGCGATTATAAAATTTTCAAGTCATATCACCGAAGTTATCACCAAATCCAGTGATTCACTTAGTTCAAAAAGACATGCAATATTATCAATAAAGCGCATACGAGTATATACTGTAAGTGAACTTTAGGACGGAAATTTATGATACTTCAGGCATAAAAGATTGCTAGTGTTTTTTGAGATGCTCTTTTATGAGCATTATATGGTTTATATCGGGTATGGTTAAATTTTCATCTTTATTTTCGTTATAAATACTTTTTATTACTACTGATATTTGTTTGTTTGCTAACAATATATTGGCATGGTTGTCATATCTTCTTCTTCGTAGTATCAATCCGGTGGATTGGTTTGCAGCAACAGAATCATGCATCTCGATCTCCATTCCTCTCGGTCCTCCGCAACCCTTTTCAGCTCAGCATAAGCGCTACAGTTCATGTCCTCGAATACTTGCTGCAAATACTCGCGTCTAGGGCGCCCTCTACAGTTTCTACCCTCAACCATCCCCTCCACAATATCGTGAAGGAGACCATCGTGGCGCATGATGTGACCAATCCATCGGGCTCGCCTCTCTGAGATGGTTCTTATTAGTTGCCTATCTTCCTTGATTATTCTGAGAACCTCATTGTTCGTGCCGTGGTCTCTCCAGGAAATTCAGAGAATTCTTCTGTACGACCACATCTCAAAGGCCTCTAGTCTTTTTTTATCACTTTCAGATAAGCACCATGTCTCACAGCCGTACATTAAGATGCTCCAAACAAGTGTTTTGGCAAGTTGCTTGCGGAGCCCTAAATAAATATTCTTTGACTCAAGAATTTTGGCTTTTTTATTGAAAGCTAGCCTTGCTTGATGTATTCGACTGTTGACTTCTCTTTTTGTTCTGCCATCCCAGGTGATCGTACTTCCT
This sequence comes from Glossosoma conforme, assembly GCA_022606575.1. Lineage (NCBI taxonomy): Eukaryota > Metazoa > Arthropoda > Insecta > Trichoptera > Glossosomatidae > Glossosoma > Glossosoma conforme. The sequence continues at coordinate 3,101,851 of JAGTXR010000035.1, read as the reverse complement.
TTTGGTCTTATATCTTACCACCGTCATTAAAAAACATACAACAAATTATAACATTATGTGTCGCTAAAATCATACATGAGAGATATAAATTTATCATTTATTTATAGTGCATATAAAGAACGAGACAGTAGGGTGAAAAAATTGTATTAAGATTACTTTACTTGAAGAGCACTGCCGAAGAAACTACTATATCCATTTGCTTGAAAAATATTTACGTTGTCTGGTCATTAAAAGTATGAGTAAGTGATGATGAATTTATTCACTAAAGCTTAAATATGTTATTTGTCAGCACGTATAGTTTTCCAGGATTTCTAGCATAGTATACTATATAGTTTCTTTAAATGATAAAGTGTCAACTCTTCATTATTCTACATCTGCAGTGGCTTAATTTAATTTGACGTTAAGTTTTATTTTATGTAAATCCGTTCTGCAAAACACACACGCAATATGAGAAATAAATTGCGATTCTATGCATGTCTTGGCTTTATGCGACCTGCATTAGTTAATATTAAATTACAAGTGAGAGTTTCAAGATAATATGTAGTGTTAAAATTGTCGAGATAATTAAGCACTGCATGCGATTTTTTTGTAATTACTGTAAATTCATGCTAGAGAGCTTTTCATTTGTACGAGAAAAAAACAATCTTTTGATTCTACAAATATAGCCAAGGAAAACTAAAGGTAACGTGCAAATATATGCATTTTAATAATTGCATAAAATAATACTTCCGTGTCGATGAAATACGACACGCAAGTTAATAACGTTATTTTATTTGATGCGGAAAACTTATTTGTGTCTAGTTTCCATGTTAAAATTTTTTTGCTTTGTGTAACGACGTTAGTTCCTTATAAGTTTTAAGGTTAAAGAGAAGCACATTTAAACAGTCCTGTGAATTAAAAATAGAGTTAAACCAGAATCAGAGTGAAAAAATCAAAGTAGGTGGTTCAAAAAAATATATTGTTGTATTTTTTAATTTTATCTGTGTATATTTAAAATGAAATGAATAATATTTTACGAGTATAGTATATTTTTCCATTTATACTTTTTTTATAAAAGTTATTTATTTACATATTATATTTGTATATTATATTAATATATATGTATTTAATGTACGCTGAAGCAAGATCTATCCTAGCAATAAGTGTACTTATTCATTAAGTAATAATATAAATTAATATAAATATTTATCTAAAATGTCTTTATAAAAATAATTACTTATATAAACACGTAATAATACAAGTACAATCACCAGACATTGTCAGGTTTTTTTTCTTATTTTTTTGTATACAAAATGATAAAATACTTGTATATGACTATCGTGTCTTGTGGATGACGATATGACCTTCTTTCACTCAAAAAAATCATACGTTTTTCATAATCAGAGCGAAGTTTTTGTGTAAAACAAATGTATAGTATTCATCAAAAGTATTTACAATAAATCAAATTGATCTATCTACTCAAATTTTCAAAGGAAATAATACGAATAAAATATTAAAGATTTACAATGCCTGAAATATAGAAATGCTGGTGGAGTTTCTTTCAAGTGTGTTCTCTGTATTTGTCACTGTGCCATGAAAAATAAATGTCTTAAGCTCTTTTACGCTGAAACGTAACACATGCACGTAGTATTTCACTTCACGTGGAAACGTAGGAACGTCAAAATAGACTTATAGAGGTAAACACAATTTTATGGATTATAAATTTCTATCGGCTCAATTTTTATTGTTTTTTCATACACGCATATATGTTATAAAAATCATTATATGAGTATGTCAATGTTAATTAATCAATTATACTGATAATCGTTTTTTTTACAATAAAGCTTTTATCTTTCAGACTAAAATGTAATGAAAATATGAATGTGTGATTAAAAGTAAGATTTCATAAGAATCAAAAATGCATAATGCCGAATAACTGCGGTAAAATGCTAACTGTATTTACATTTTTTTGTACTGCTTTATAGAATATTTAAATTGAGATTTTTTGATCTGAAAAAATGCTTTTGAGAAATGTTTTGAATTGTAAATACTTGTTGCTTTTGGGTCTGGTGCTTTTATATCAAACAAAACGACAAGTATACGAGTATATGAATTTCTTTGAGGAATATAAATGATTTACCTTTATTTAAAAAAACTCACCAAAACCCCTTTAAATGGTAAAATACCTAAGAATTCTTCGAAATATACGGTGGCATTCAAAATTTTATGTATCAAAAATTACATGAATATAGGGATGTTAATATTGTCTATTGTTCAATATTTTTTTTGTAATTCTATACTTTTTTTTCTCATTTCCATATCCGCTTTTATTAGTAAAAAAAAACGAAAATTCTTGGGACAAAAAATATTAATTTAAAGCTCCGCAAGCAACTTGCCAAAACATTTGTTTGGAGCATCTTGATGTTCGGCTATGACACATGGTGCTTATCGGAAAGTAATTAAAATAGATTATAGCCCTTTGAGATGTAGGCTTATAGAAGAATTCTCGGAATTTTTTGTAGGGACCATGTCACGAACAATGAGACTCACAGCATAATCAAGGAAGATAGGCACCTAGTAAAAAGTATCTCAGAGAGGCGGTCGGTCACATCATGCGCCACGATGGTCTTCTTCACGACATTGTGGATGGGATGGTTGAGCAAGTGTTTGAGGACATGAGTTATAGCTCTTATGCTGAGTTAAATAGGATTGCAGAGGATCGAGAAGAGTGGAGATCGAGATGCAAGATTTTGTTGCTGGAAACCAATGCACCAGATTGATAATAAATTCTAAAAAATATTACGGATATGTAAAAAAGTACAAAAAACAATATTCACAAGAAATCTCGCTGATTAACAACCATCCTTTTAAAAATAAACTACTTATAAAATAATAAATCATTTGTGTCTAACGGTTGACATCTTCCGCTTACAAAACAAGCGCATACCTCTAATACCCTGTCAAATAAAAAATTTACGTTTTTTTCGAGTATAAAAATCAGAAGGTAAAATATTCGTATTAAATATGTAGGGTTCGTTTGGTTCTAAGCCTTTGAGCCCAGATGCGGGCGTGACAAGTATTTAAAAAAATACCTGCTGAAAATAAACGGTTTCCAGGGTGATCCCCGGGCAACAGCTGGGGAAAACTATTAGAATCTAAGCGTGGGAGAAAATGGGTTTATTTGAATTTCCATATAGATATTTAAATGTTTGTTGATGCCGCGCTGTGCCGCCACTGGTCAGTAACAAAATTGAAAAGCAATTGTTTTTAAAGAAAATTTTCTTGTCTTGTATGTCAAATAAAAGTCCAATAAATATTTTATTTTAAAAGTAATATTTGAAGTGCGCAACGGCCTGGCATGTACGTGTTTAATATAAAATGATTAGAATAATACATGATTTTTCAAGGTGCAAAGTCTTTGACCACAACTTTTATGGTTGTAATTTTGCAGTACTTTCTAATGCATTGTCTACAGATGACAAAATAATACAAAAATAACTTACATATCGAATAAAAAATTACTTATACAAACAAAGTAACCGTTATAAACCTTTAAATTTAGAAAAAAAAAACACAAGCTATATTCACAAGATATTCACAAGATATTCTAAAACAAACCTTCAAATTCTATTCATTAAAGATATTTTATTACAAGAGTAAATAATTTGATTTTATAAGGTAGCTGTTATACTTAGATATTGATTACTACGGTGTAATGCTTAGATAACTTTGCAGTGTACTTCAGTTGTGATTTATTACTGAGATACGTATGACCATACACGTATGTCAAAATCCATTATCATTGATATCAAGTTGACGAGTAAAATTTTAGATAAAAGATGAGAAGATATGTATTAATTAAAGCTTCTACAATTTGTCCACACCAAAGTAATCAAGGTAGAAAAATGGTGAAAATAGACTATTATTTAATAATAAATAAGTATTGGTAAATTTTGTTAAATTATTTAAATACTAATATTATAATAGAATATATTTTTTTGTGTGCGTTAGTATAATAAAGTTTTCGTAATTACTTATTATTAAAAATATAAAATTATTTAAAGCTTAGAAAAAGTAATTTGTATTCAATTAACTTCATTGCTCTGATCCTATTTTATTTCTTTGAAATTTGCAGCTTAAATAAATTTATCTAAAATAATACGAGTAAAATTATATCATTCTGAAAATAGCTCAACGTGCAATTGTTGATATCTTTAGATAGCTCCTTCGTGGGTGTATTTTAAGAGGAAACTTAAGGTGAAATCTGTAATAAACGAAGATGATTATATGCGACTTTGCGAATCTGTGAGTAGTTTCAGGGCTGAAAATAAACTCCTGAAAATCGTTGAACGCGACGAAAAGTTGTTGTAACGACTATCTTGGAAGGCCGACAGAAAGTGGGTGGAGTTTTATCCGGATTCCACTCAGGTGAGAAGGAGTATTAAAAGGTGAAGCGTTCAGATATTTGAAACCACGAAACAATTAATTGATTCAAAAAAGAAAACGTAATTTGATATTTGGGTCACTTATTTTATATTAAAATAGAAAAGGTTTTCAAAAATATAATTACCTTATCTCATAAACTATATTGTTTTATCAGATATAAATAAAATAATTTTTAGACGACATGTTTCGGCCACATCGAATGGCCATTTTCAAGTCAATTAGTACAGTGAGTGTTGGATCTATATAAAGCAAAGAGTGATTGAAAAGGTGGATATGAATTATGTGATCTAAAAAATTCTTTTATTTGTATCTGATATTATGGAACTCCACCAAGAATTCTCGATGGAAAAATTCTAAATATATTGTTTTATATGATATTTTTCTACCGTAACAGTACCCATTCACTGCGTATGAACTCTATATTGGTCATGATATTTGCATGGAATTTGTAGTCTCACATTACTGGATAAATTCTTCTGTTGAAATGTTCAAAATCAACTCACTATATAACTGAATATAAAATAAATGGGATTCCATTCAAAATCTATAAGCAATACGAGATATAATTGTTTTCTTGAAAGTATATTACATTCTATATTAGTTGCCCAAAAATCGATTAACAAATCCACCAAAAAGGCGCCGCGTTCAAAAGATCAAGACGATAAAATTCTGCCAGTTTAAGATAAAACGTATCATCCTTTTTTGATTGATACTTATAGGTGAAATGACATAAAAAGAGTATTTGTGAAGTTAATGATACAATGTTTTTAATTATTCCACCATTTTTTTTGATGTGATAAATATCGGTTCCATCGAGAAAATGACTTCAAAGTGGATCCTCGACAGAACCGAAACTTGCAGCATCAAAATAATATTGTAGAATAATTCTAAAATAATGTTACATTGATTTATAAATATTTTAAGCAAAAAATACAGTTTAATAATACTAGCCAAACTAATTGTCATAGATCACGATTTTCTATTATATACTTTCCTTCCTGGCTATAATATAATAATCCTCAGAATCCTATGTGATGCCTCATTCTATCTTTATACTTGAAAAATTTATCTCTGTTATAAAGTAATGTTCTTCATTATTTCTTCATATTTTTTTTCTTAATTAATTATGTTAATATTATTATGATATTTTAGTTGATCTCACCTGTGTCACTACATGCGGTGTCATTTGGACGAGTCCATTTACCCGAAACGCTCCCGGCGGCAAACAGGCTTAAGTCAATTTGTCCGAGTCAACAAGGTGTGAAAAGGCTGCGATGGAAGGGGGGAAGCTGGTTAGTGGTGGTGGTGGGAGGGGCGGGAGAAAGCTTTTCTCCGAAGCTTTCTACAGTGCTTCCGGCGTCTCTGCCGTTACCTACGTAACGTCGGTCGAAAGACTCCTAAGTTTATTCCGATGAAAAATATAACGTAATTATTATTTGCTACTCAATTTTATCAATAATTTTCACTTACAACTATTTTATTATGTAAACACATAGAATACCGAAAGATGGTGATAGTATTTCTGAAGTCTCATCTGTGGAATTCTATGATGCTTAAGCATAGTGTATATGGCTAAGCCCTGCATGTGGAGTATTGATCCGCCAACTTCATAGACTACATAAGATACTTTTAGAACTGACAGTTTCCAAAGTTCCTTCCTTAATGCCACCGGTACCCTTTGATATGCTCTTCCAGCGTCTGTGTTTCCTCCTTTCGACAATCTGGATCTCTTAAGAAACACATAAATATACACTTGCAATCTCCCCAAACCACACACAAGCTCGAACACATCACACGTTTCCCGCAGGCAGCATCAAACCTCCCTGGCTGAGCGCCATAGAGTGCACTGGGCTTGACCAGCTGTGCTCTTTTGCATGCGATTACATAAAAAAGTCTGCTATTTACTCCATTTATTAAAAAAAGACACAAAATATACTTTAGGTGTACAAAAATCATGAAGTATTATAATGTTTTTCCACAAAAGTATTCCGAGTAACATATACGTTAAAAATAAAAATTGCGTAAATGAAAAGGAAACGAAAAAATTTCATGCATACAGGAAATTTTTATCTGTGCAAATAACGCATTCGGAAAGTTAATTTACAAACGAAAGCCTTAAAAATTCTATGAACGTAGTGAAAATTTCAGCAAATACTCGTGTATTCGAGAATGTGTGCATTTTCAATCTTGTTACGGTCTGACAGGTTTTGTGGAAATTACAACCAAGTACTGTGCGGAGGATGAGCTTTGTCTGTCTGCAGGGCAGAGAAAATGAAAAATGTAAATTATGAAGCTGGTATATTCAATGTGTAAATTAAAAGACGGTAGTTAAATTAAGTAATCTACAAAAATATACGATTATCATAAATCTGGTTTAAAGTTACACAAGAACCAATGCATCCGTATAATGTAATTTGAGAACAGATGTCTGTGTTAAATACTGAGGATACAATAATTTGACTTTGTGATGACTGACGAGGCGAACGAGTGGACAAAGTAGACTTCCATACTGCAGTCGATCAAGAGGCGAAGGTGCACCTAGCTAAGACATGTACTAAGAATACTGCATTTTCTACAAGTCCTCGGGTTCATGCCGTCCAGGTAGGCTGTCGGGAAGTATACATAGAATGTACTCGGTGGAGCTGAGGGATGCGGTGCTGACTTGGTTTGAGGTAAAGACTATGGCAGCTGACAGATTTGTGGCGGCAGTTTGTGAATGCCACATGCTTCATTATATATAATCGTGTCGGAAACAACAGGGTTAGATCTTGTCTGCCCAGAAGTGGGCGACGTCGATGGCGTTACTCTCGGCCATCATCAGGTCTTCCTGGGTGCAGCTAGTCGGACACAACGCACACTCCAGAAAGTGGGACAGGGTCTGCACCACACCGCAGTCACATTCAGTCGGACCGCTGTAAAACTGCCAGGCTATCATTTGTGTCCTCATCTTGCATACTCCGGTCCGAAGTCTGTTAAGGGACCTCCATATATTCCACCCCTGGTCGTGTCTAGAGGCCAGGTCCTCTTTCGAGGCAATCCAAGTATTCCCCTCAGTTGCACTTCTTCACATATTCAGCCGCAGGGTGGCCTCAGGTATCACCAGTCCCGTTGTCGACTGTAGGAATCTTGCTTTAGTTATAGGAGCAGACATGGTATGATGATGATACTCATATTTTTATTCCCAGTGTATGTCATGCGAACATACATAAGAAGTATCAAGTGTTGGTTATATGAAACTCTTTGTATTCAGTATTTATTTCTCAAAAGGTTGAGTACTTAGTCACTTTTGTGATGTTTGTAAATATTGTTCGCAAGTAAAGTTTCGTGTGAAGTTCGTGCGGCATGTAACAGGAAAAGCTCTCCATTGTGTTTATAAACACACGGTAAAATAATGTAACCCCTTGCTCTCGAGCTGTGGCGTGTTTACGTGTTGGGTTGCGAGTCCCACGCTAACGGGATTACGTTTTCAGTTGGGAGAGCAATTACGTGGTTATAAATACGTCGCGAAAGATACCCGCATCTGTTTGATATGACCTGTCAAATGCTATTAGTTCGCAGCACGCATTAGCATATGATAAATGCTTACTAACCTTTCCCGTTTCCCGAAAGCAATTGGAATTCATACATAAGTAACATTGAGCGGTAATGTACATTAACTAAAATAATTTTGGTTTAAATTAATATTTTATGTTATTTGAAGTTTAGGTAATCAATTGTTTTGTTGATTTAATGGCTACTTTGTATTTAAAACTATGTATATAAAAAAATGAAATGTAAATATAATTCAATTTAAATATACAAGTATATAAATATGGTACGATATTTAGTAATTTAGCCGAAACCTAAGAAGGTATACTGAATAAATAAATATCGTTTAAGTATATTATACACAAGAACCAATACAGCCGTATAATGTGATTTTAGGGCCGATGCCTGTGTAAATGTACATTAACTAAAAAAAAAATTGTTAAATTATTTATAAGTGCATCTATGAGAATATTTACGTAATAGTTTTAATATTTTTAAAATTAACCCAGTTTTTAAATAACTCTATTTCAATCTTGTTAACAGTTTTTAGTTTCTGATTAGCTAATAAAATAAATGTTTAGTAAATGGTATTTATTGTAGATTCATAAGTGTATAATATCTTCTTTGTTTAAAGTGTTAAAAACATTTTTATAAAAAATATATTGATATCCTCCTCTCTAAGTTGGTTAACGAATTACTGGGTGTCAGGAAGCAGGAGCAGATTGACAAGACAGTCGTGGCAAAAAATTAAATTAAAGATGACAGTTGCACCAACATGAAATGAAGCAACTGTCATAACAAATAAAATGGCGTATGAAATCACCTTGTATTATTATATAATTACAACTATTATTATAAGATGTGCATGTCAGGCGAGCAAAGAAAAATAAGACACAAAATATTGTAAATCGAGGTTTTCGGCACCAGTCAGCAAGGGTCATGCTGATGTCAATATAATTTTAGAAATATAAGTTTTTTTAAAAATGTTTTTATGTACCGTTTTAAGTAATACCATTTTTCTTTTTCTTTTCAGATGCTCCGCGGTGTTTTCGTTAAGCGATTAATAAATAATTATAAACGATATAACACTTGCGCTTAAAATACGTGAATAGAGTGTTTGGTGTCGTAAAGTGTTTGATCAGTGAAATCGGTTAACCGACTAAATGGTTAATGTGGTCAATAATATTCTAAAGTAAATTTGTTTGAAATGTGTCGCCTATCAACAGGTTCGTTCATTTTGGCGTGTTGAAGTTCCATTAACGAACATCGTTCCAATTAACCAAGTTCGAACACACGTTTTTGCAATGTAGCATTTTATAAAAACACTCGGCAGTTTGTTTGATAATAGTTTAACTGTGCGGGAATTCAATCGAATGCACATTCAATTTGTGAATCTCGATTCAGCTGAATTAATTTGAAACTCAAGTCAAAAATACTTTTTTTAAATTATTTCAAAAACAACATTACATGTTAATTAATATGAATAAAAGTATCATGAAAATTTGCAATGAAATTATGAAATTGATTTTTGCTGCCGTCGAATAATAAATTAATACATTTTGCTCAAACAGCCAAATAAAATGAATTAATTCAACAGCTATTAAGGTGTTGTTATTTTGAAAGCGGTTGAAGTAATAGTTTTGAATAGAGGTTATAAAAAAAGAGTGTGTTTAGCTGCATCAAAATGCTGCACAGAAGTTCTTCGTCGCGTCGCCGCAGGGCTTCCAGGAGTGCTGCATCGTCACCGCAAAATAGATCTCCCCGCCCTTCAAATGCCGGACAAACAAGCTTGGGTCCAGCATCAGCTGGATCGCCAGCTCGAAGAGCTAGCCTCGCTGTCACCCCAGAGTCAGAGTCTCTTCTCGTTCCGAGAAGTCCTCGAAGAAGTCCGCGCCACAGTCTAGCACCAGATCTCGACATCAGTCCAGGAACACCAGAATCAGACGCATCTTCACCCAGACACATAACAATACCTGTTTACGATCGCAGCCCAAGAAACAGTTTGGCTCCTGATATTCCGTCTTTCAATAAAAGCCCAAGGCATAGTCTCGCACCAGATTTCAATAGAAGTCCTAGAAATTCGTTGATACCAGAAGGCGGTGGCGGTAGAAGTCCGAGACACTCTTTAGTGCCTGATGGGTCTGTCAGTCCGAGGAACGGTTCGGGCATGATCGGGTTTGATAGAAGTCCTCGAAACAGTCTTGCACCCGATGGAAATTACGGTTCAAGATTGAGTCTCAATCCTCAAGAATTCAATAGGAGTCCAAGAAATAGTCTAGTGCCTGACTCAGCACAAAAAGATTACAACAGAAGTCCGCGAAACAGTTTGATTCCTGAAGCGGCGATGAACGTGAAAGATTTCAACAGGAGTCCAAGAAACAGTATGATTCCTGACTCTGGAAACGTTATTAAAGACTTCAATAGAAGTCCGAGAAACAGCATGGTTCCAGATTCTAGTTTAGGGGTGAAAGACTACAACCGGAGTCCTCGGAACAGTCTGGTTCCTGAGAGTGCAGGATGGAGTCAACAGAATAGCGGGGCGAGGAGTCCACGGCATTCTTTGACTCCGCTACAGGTGGAGTCTAACAGGAGTCCTCGTGGAAGTATGGTGGCTGAGATGGCTTTAAGTCCTCGCGGAAGTCCTCGCGGAAGTTCTGCAGGTCTTGCGGGTGACTGCACGGCAAGAAGTCCCAGAGGCAGCTTAGGGGGAGTCTCTGGCGATGCCAGACCTGGACGTGGAAGTCTAACGCTGACGTTCCAAGATCCACCGACTGCAAGACGTTCTAGCGATGATAACGGTCAAGGTGAGTAATAATTTATATTTATATCCATTCACATGTGTTCTGACGTCAGTGGCGAATGAGTAAATACGATGCTATTTCTGTTGTTTGCTTTCCATTTAAGTACACTATCTAGTCTTTTCAAAAGACACCGAGCACATTCGAGACTATAAAAGTACTTTTATGTTTACTTTTTAACGCTAACAGGTAGTTTTTCTATAAAAAGGTACAATGCTTTTAGTGGCATTGAAATTATTTATATCATTAAATACGAATCGAGTTATAAAAATACTCGTATTTAGTTCACTAGGCATAGTATTATTTTTAATGCGTCTCATGAGTACATTCAAATTATGAAGTAAATTAAAAATAATTATGGCAACATGAGAATTTTTTTGTAACTAAATGTATGCAATGCACGTGAGTATATAATATTTATTTTTTTGGACATTTAAAAATAGTTTTCTTTTTTATTTATGACATATTCTATAATAAACTGTGTGAAACTCTGACTTTTCACGCTTCAGCACATCCATTTTTCACGACATGATCTGAAAAATATTGTCGTATTCCATTGTAGTCGCTACTGAAAGGAAATCAATTTCCGGTTTATTGTGGCGCAGGTGAAGTTGCCTTCTTTGCGGACAATGGCGGACCGGAAACGCAAACCGGGAGAAGCGTTTCACCGGTAACACAGAAAAGAATATGTCCAAACTCAGAATGATTCAAAACACTGGATTATCAACACGCTTAAACTATTCAAGTGAATTTGACCAACTATTAGTCAAATACATTAACATCCTCCTCTCTTTCAAAAGGTTGTTATTTAGTCGCGCGAGGGCATGACGAGGAGCAGGTCTGCACATTGACATACGATAAACTTTACAAACTTATGGCATGACCTAGTCACAGAATTCAGGCTGAGCCACAATACAAAATGCTTTCGCAAACTGGCGGCACACGACTGGCGCGCGCTTGTGATGGGCAGTCGCACCGCGCCCCAAGCGGCGATCTACGTAACTAGTCCCAAAATGCCAATATGGCGTACACATTCATGTCTGACAAGCGAACAGAAATAAGAGACGAACGATTGTATATCGTGTTTTTCGGTACCAGTCTGCAAGGGCTATGACATGTTGATGTTAACATATAAGATACTTGTTCAAAATAGTCTAGCGTCTGGACGAATATGTTGTGTACTAATACTATAGAATATCATATTAGCGAATGAAATTGTTATGAAACTATTTGAAAATTGTCATTAGAAACTTATTATATCGCAATAAATATATATGAAACGAGAGTAGTTACTCACTGAATCACATAGTTTCAACAGGTTTTGACACTTATTTAAGTAAGGGTTGTCCGCCCGCATGTTGCAATGAATTAAAAAATAAAATATATTTCATATTAAAACACAGGTCACTTTAATTGTCACGTGTAAATAATGTGCGGTAACAACTTTAGATGATTAACATAAGCATTAAATAAGACAAATAAACCCACAAAAACACAGCAGTATTTAATGTTGTGACCAACAGTATAAGTGTAAAGTTTCAGGGCTTCAATTTTTGGAAACTTTTGTTGTGTTCGTGTTTGTGTGTGGGTTGGGGAGATTGCAAGTGTATATTTATCTGTTTCTTGAAGAGATCTAGATTGTAGGAAGGAGGAAACAAAGACCCTGGAAGAGAATTCTATAGCTTACCGGTGGCATTAAGGAAGGAGCTTTGGAAAGTGCCAGTTGTTGGTCGACATATATTTACCGTGTTTGGATGTTTGGCAAGTGTAAGACGAGTTTTTCGGTTTTGGGTAGGTGCAGGAGGAAATAGTTCTTTAAGTTCCGAAGAGCAGTGACCGTGGTAATAACGGTAGAAAAGAGAATCAATCTTACGCATGTGTTCCATTGATTGCAGGTTAGACGAAAGAGTGTCATTCTTTATGTGAATTGCTCTTTTTTTTTAACTGAGTCAATTAAGTTTAGAAGGTATTTTGGGGCTCCAATCCAAAGATGACTGCCGTATTCAAGGTTTGGTCAGATTTGTCCTTTATATAGAAGAAGAAGTTGTTTATCGTTTAAATACCATCGTGATCTTTTTTATAATACACTTAGTTTTTTGGAAGCGAAACCGGCTTTATACTCAAGTAACAAACTATATAACATCAAGCTAATATAAATATTTACTGATTATATTTTTTAAATACGTGGGCTTATTGGCTGGTATAACATAGAATAAGAACCAAACAAATTATATAGAGGATCACAGTTCTAATAACGTTACATTGTATTATTTGTCAACTGTGAAGTACAAAGCAGCCGACAGCCGCTCGAATAAATCTTTGTGGCATCATTTAAGTGGGTACATACAATGTGTACATTTCTTATTCCCTCGCAAGGCTAAGAATTTCAATTTGGAAACTGTCCCGAGGAGCAATTCGAATTATTACTCTCATTTGCGAAATCGTGGCGGCCGTGCGGGAACACACTCGGCTGGGTTGTAAACAAGGCTCGACACAATGTTTTACATACCATGTGAATGTACGTTGTACACACGAGTATTACGTAAGGTTGCGAAAGCGTATCAACAGGAAATAATATAAAAACGCCAAGATAAAAACGTTTTTCATTTGAAAATCGATAAACAGTATACAGTTAGTTTTATTGTGTACAGGTGTGTACCTGTATGAAATTTACTTCATCAAAAAAAAGGAAATCAAATGATTTTTCGCGATGAATTGAACCCAGCAATTAAACCCATGTCTTTTTCATTGCACTCAACGTTGACCACTGAGTAAATAAGGTGAGGCAATTGAATATTAATGACATCAGCATGATATAGCCCTTGCTGACTGGTACGGAAAACCTCGATATACATTCTTTCGTCTCTTATCTATATGTGTTTCTGAAGAAGCTGTGTTATCAATCTGCTCCTAATTCTGCCATCAGGCAACTGAATAACAACCTTTTTGAGAGAGAGGAGGATATTAATACATATATTAATTCCATATAAAGGTTACATATCTGAGCATTAGGTCACCAAAAATTGATGCCACCAAGTTCTATCAGTTGCCATGCATATGCCTTGTTTCAAAAGATCTGTCCATCGGTAGGTCCACTTGGGATAATATATGGTTCCCGAAGACCTTCAGTACAGTAGTCCGAGGACTTGATTAAGCGGCTATTGTAGTATCTGAAGCATTTTTTGGGTGATTCTGAAAATTCTGATTTGTTAATCAAATTTTTTAAGGAAATTCGTTGATTAGCCCAACGTACTCGAGGCCTGGATCTTTTGGTCTTATGGAGCAGCTCAACCCTTTTTTTATTTATACAGTATCCATTAACCCTTCCGCATCGGTTGTCGGCATATGCCGTCATAAGATTCCCCGACCGCTGAGATCGGTTGACATGATATATTGTTTTGCTACTTTCTTAGATTAGTTTTTTATGCATCATCTGATAGCTAAAGGATACAATAACCAATGTGATATATGAAATAGACCAGATAAGTACATTTATGCTTCAAACACTAGTCTTATAATTGACAGTATAATTTGTATTCAAACCGAGCCATAATGAAAGGGTTAAAATCGTTACTATTTGTGAACTGAATGCTATATTATAATGAAAATCTTTAAGCTCAAAAGATGTACTATATGTTTTCTAACTCAGTTATTTTATACTCCATCATATTGAATAATAAATAAATGTATTAAAAAATAGCTTCAAACATAAAATTAATATTTTATGTGTCAAATTAAGCGATTGATGTTTTTTTCACAATGTTTGATAATTCAGTGATTTTATATAATTATTTTGACAACCCTTATGTAAGGTGTAACATGTAAGCGTATCGGTTTACCGGTATACGTGTATCGGTATATAATTTACTTAAGTAAGTACTAAAGTGTTTGTTTTCGTGTTTCCACCAAGCCCTCAGTCGAGAGAGTAAAATAAGCAACTTATTTACGTAGAAGGCACGGAGGGTTGCCAAAATTTATTACCTTAAAATATCATGGATTCAAAACACATTTAAAATATGCTCTAAGTACTCGTATTTTTTTTATCATTTAAACTAACATCTAAAAAAATATTAAGTCGTTAATGATAATTGTTGCATTAACATTTGCCCGATTAATTAAATAAAAATAATTAATATTTCACTACCTTAATTAAAAACATATATTGAATAACTTACGCAGATCATAAGTATAATGATTTTCTAAAATAGATATATTGATTATGCAAGTTTCATCGTAATTTCAACATGAAACGCTTACGCCCAAAAGGTAAAACGTTTTGTTAATCGTAAACAATATCAATATTACTTTTCAACCAAAATGTTTCATACATTTGTATTCTGATTGTAAAGGGTCCGCCATCTAACTTTTTTTTTCAACTAGTGCTTATTTCATGAATGGTAACACTTAGCTCATGTTTGATTTGACAAATAATTAGTTTTATCCTTCCGCTGAACGAATATGGTTGTATATACGCTTGAACAAAGCTAGGAAATATTGCGACATTACTGTGAAAATCAGGCCATTTTTCTTCGAAAATGAGCAAGGAGTGGCCGTTACAGTCAATGGCGATCGCTATCGGGCCATTTTTGTTCACGAAAATTGAAGAGGAGGATATTGGCAACATTTCGTTTCAACAAGACGGCGCTACGTGCCACACAGCCGAAACTACAAGTAAAAAAAATGTTACTTTTTATTTTAAATAAGAGCCGCAGATTGACTCTGTAATACAAAGTGTTGACATCAGCAGGATATAACCGTTGCTGACTGGTTCCGAAAGCCTGGATATACAATCTTTCGTCTCTCATTTTCGTTCGCTCATCGGACACGCAAGTGTTATCATTTGTAATGCCGTTAGGAAGACTTGTTATATAGATCACCAGTTGTGGCGCTAGGTGTCACCGATTGCGGCGCCCGGTGCGCAGTCAGTTGTGTGCCGACGGTCGTATTGTGGTTGGCCCGGCCTCAATGCTGTGGTCCGGGCCAGATGTTTGTAAAGTTATCGAAATATATATGTCAATGTGCAGAAAAAGTCTTTGTGTTGTTAATCTGCTCCTCATCCTGCCACCACGCAATTCAATAATGAACTTAGAGAGGAGGATGTTAATTTATTTACTCGAATAATGAATCTCATAGACATGTATCATCATAAGACATGATAAACCGCTCCAAAAAAACTATTAAAATACATCTTATTTAGATTTCACTAAAAATATCGATTATGTTGCTTTTAAATTTGAAATGTACATTGCATATTAATTTTTAATAAGATTTTCGTGTATTTGGACAGCCCTGCAGGTTGATTACTTGGTTTTATCTCGTAAGCGAAAGTAACTACATGCTTTAGCATTCGGGTATTTTATTTTGTGTGCCTGGATTATGCGAAACTGATCGATGCCGAAGTTTACCGGGACTTACCGGAGAATTACGATAATCTAGGTATTCTACCCATATTTTATTACTGACACGACAAACTAACAAAAAAACTCATTAAAACATTAGTGAACACATACACAAATATTTTCAATGAGATATACCTGTATATGTAATTACTATATAATATATTAGTTCATATATTCGTTCCCCTAATAGGAGCATTTAGTCACCAAAAACTCCCGCCAAGTAATGTATGTAATTGTTACAAATTTCTGCCATACCGTTTTTTCAATTGTTATTATCATTGCTTCATCCAAAGACATCTCTACGACTGAAGC
Organism: Glossosoma conforme; assembly: GCA_022606575.1. Taxonomy (NCBI): domain Eukaryota; kingdom Metazoa; phylum Arthropoda; class Insecta; order Trichoptera; family Glossosomatidae; genus Glossosoma; species Glossosoma conforme. The sequence goes on along the minus strand of JAGTXR010000035.1, from coordinate 3,085,389 downwards.
TTCGCTAAGTAAACTCTGTGCCTAGTTACTAATAGCCTCCAGGACGAGAGCTTAGAGGCAAATAAAGCAGTAGTATACTCGTATTACATGAGACCTACTCTAGTGTTTGTTAGTCAGCAATATTAAGAAGATCGAATGATAAGGCCGACTCTCCCTAGATCTGAATAATCAACTAACATCCTCCTCTCTTAAAAAGGGGAGTTATCACGTCACCTGAGGGCAGGATGAGGAGCAGGTCAGCAAACAAACACTTTCTTTTTGAAGCACATTGATTATATTTACTTTAAACATTACAAGCTTCCGACCACGCGGGATGACTTCAGAGAATTTCGATAATGAATCGCTATGAACTGTATCACATAAATTTGTTTATAAGGTAGAACGAAAGAAGTGAAATGAAGAAAAAAAATTGTAAATATTCCAATAGGAAAGAAAACATTTAAATTCCAATCGTCACCAAGTGTTCAGTTGGAGGGAATTTATATAAAATACCAAGGCAGACTATTGGTTTACTCAGAATTGTTCAAGTCAGCAAAAAAAGGGAAAGAAAAGGAAAAAGTAAATGAGGAAATTTCCGAACATTTCCCAGAGAAAGTGTTAAGAACCGCCTCCATATACTTCTTACACCTTTGCAATTTAAAAAAAATGTTTACAGCGTTTTTGTTTTATATTGTGGATTGGTAATATTGGTTGAAGTTGACAAATTAACTGTCATTAATTTAATAAAACTATTTAATCGGGAACCAATGTTTTATTGATCTGAAATTTTGGATTTTATTATTATCCAGGATGGGCAGCCAAGGCTTCTAGTTTTCTTTGAGCAGTCCAAAATATTCATGACGTCTCCCTGAATATTTAAAAACCTTTTTGCCCACTATTTTACCCTCTTCGATTGGCCGGCTTCATAAATAGAATGAAAAAGAAATGCCGCCGCAAATCGGCGTAATGGCGTTATCTTTTAAATCTCATTTTTCGGCGGAAATTGATGAAAAACCGCGAATTTGTAAGAGACCAAGGTCGGCTATTGTGTTGGTGCTAATCATTTCGAACAGCTGACTCGCCATTCGAACGAAAAACCTTAAATTTTAATTAATAATATTTTTTTGAATTCACAAACGATTTTAAAAGATGTCTCCGATAAGAAGAATTTAATTAATAAGAATCTTTTGGTCACGAAATGGATGTTTTTGAAAATTAATTTCAATTGTGCCCTTTATTAATAATGGAATTTAAGATGGCATATAACTGATGTAGCGATTGATTTCAATGTAGTTATAATATTGGTCCATGATCAATAAAATGAATGTACTCGTTTTTTATATGTGTCTATTTTGTATTATTTTAGTTAAGATTCCAAACTTATTATCAAGGTGTGATATGCTATGTGAAAAATCTAAGAAAATAAACAAAAAAGAAGGCAAAAATCAATGAAAATAAATCAGAAATATTATCTTATAAGATAATTATTATCCATAAAAATAATAAAAAAACAATGTTTTATATAATCACGAAATAATATCTAGACAATAATTTTCTTTTTAAAATTTAAATACTTTCCGCTTTCCGTTTATGATATATTTGAGTGTTTTTCCAACTTCATGTCCAATATCTGGGATTCTAGTCAAAAAATATTATTGCCACCATTCTTTTAAGTGGCTGAGGATACTGGAAACTTTCCAAAAGTCAATGTAGTCGTTTATTGGTTTCCAAAACAGGAAGTGCCTGGGTAGAATATCTGGATATGATAGGTTTACTTTGTGATGAATGAGGTGAGGGAGTTGATACGGCAGCTTTCCATTCTACAATTGGTCAAGAGACAGAAGTAGACCTGGCCACAAGATATTTTTTCTAAATGGAGTAAGAAAGCTTTAAATGAATTTTCTTTATGTCCCCGCATTTCAAAGTCCTAGAACGGCATGAGAAATTAAAAATAATGTATTCGATGGAGTTTTAAGAGGCAGAGTTGAGAAGCAAAGTGAGGAAGACCATAGGTTTTGACAGCAATTTATGGCTGCAATTTTTGGTAAATCGTATGTTCCAATAATGAATGATATAAATACAGCATTATCGTGTTGATATTATTTATATTAAAGTAGCTATTAACTTTAAAGTTATACATTTTGATTGACAAAAGAGATAGCTTTTACTAAGAAGAATATATAAAGGATGATTTTTTAATAGCTATAAGAAAATTTTCCAAAAAAGGACACATAAAATTAAGAAAAAATGCATGAAATCTTTATTTGAATCGATAGTACAGTTCATATTATTTCATGTTTGAAGATTATTTTATTCAAATGTTGACCGCGGCTGCGCCTCAAATGGTCCATCCGCTTAGTCCAATTTTGGCATACACTTTCCAACATTTCGGCCGGTATCTCATGAATAAATGCTTCAATGCTGTCTTCCAATGCGTCAATCGAAGCGAGCTTGTCAGTATTGATATGAGCCTTAACATAGCCCAACAAAAAATAACCTAAAGGCGTTAAATCGCACGATCTAGAAGGCCAACTGACCGGTCCCAAACGTGAAATAAAGTGTTCACCGAACTTGCCACTCAATTGGTTTATTGTTTCGCGTGATGTGTGGCATGTGGCACCGTTTTGTTGAAACCACATGTCGTGCAAGTCAAGCTCTTCCATTTTGGACAAAAAAAGTTGGATATCATCTCACGGTAGCGCTCACCATTCACAGTTACGTTGCGATTCGCATCATCTTTGAAGAAGTACGGTCCAATGATGCCACCAGTCCATAATCCGCACCAAACAGTAACTTTTTCTGGATGCATTGGTAGTTCTTGCAATGCTTCTGGCTGATCTTCACTCCAAAACTGTCAATTTTGCTAATTTACGAATTTATTCAGCCAAAAATGAGCTTCATCGCTGAACACAATTTTTCGATAAAAATATAATAAAATTCAATAATTTGCAAGCGTTGTTCGTTTGTAAGACGATTCATGGTTAATTTATAGACCAAACTGAAGATGTTTGACAGTGACACAAAACACGAAACGTACGTGAGCTGTCAAAATCAGTGTTGCCAAAAAGAAAATAGTATAAAATTCACACTTTATAATACTAACTAGAAGCAGTTCAAAGTGTTATTGTTAAAAGTAAGAATACAATAAGATGTTTTTAATATTTATTTAGTTTTTACATTGAAATATGTGGCTTACATAATAATATCCATATTTATTTTAATGTTATGTACCAGCGCACTTAGCTTAATTTACTTACTAGAAAGAGTAAGTCTCTTATTTTGTAAAATCAATGGATAATTTAAAGCTTTTGACCTTGAAGTAGGCCAATTTACCCACAAATCGACCAGTTTAACGGCCCAAAGAGGGTCATAAAAGTCAGACTCACGGCCACGGGAGTGGAGCAATCGAAGGCACTCCCATTCCTACAAAAAGGTTCGTTCCAACTTGGTATTGCGATTAAGATTTTTCACTAACACTGGTGTGGAATTTCCATTCCATTTCACATCGGAAAATACTCGTACTCTCTCAATGTTACCATCATTAGAAAAACGTATTTTTATGTTGATTTTTTGTTCAATTTGATTGTATTAAAGTTGGGTTAGTCGCCTATACCTCTTTTTTGAGAACTACATGGTTTTTATAAAAGTTATTTATTTGCGTTGGATTACTGAGAAGTTGTTTCTACGCAATTTATAAATAATTTATTAATCATTATTATTACAATAATTTATGAAATGGAGTAACAGTGAACGTCGAAAATAAAATTCAGGATACGAATATACTGTGTACATTATTCATGGTTCATTTCAGATTAATTGAAGGGAAAAATAAATAATATGGTATTTGTTTTAAAGTTATAGGTATACCAATTAATGCTAACATATATTTTTACCGAAAAAAAAAACCATCCAGGAAAACAAAAACAAATACTCCTTTTTATTTAAGCACCTGAGCTCTCATCATGTTGGTGGACGCCTAAATAAAGAAGGTTAGAGCTGGATGGTCATAACTACTGACAGAGATCGATGGTCATTTTTGTTGGCTATATGCATCAAAATGGGTATATTAAAAAATTTCCAATCGATAATAGAATCGTAATAAAAAAAATACTTAAAAATAGTTATTTTCTCTATTCTATACACACGTTTATTCAAGAAAAACGGGCATACTGTTATTATAATAATACCCAAATATCATTTTACTGGATATGTATTTTTTAAAGTTCTTGGTAATTGTTCTTAAATGCAGGTTGTTTTTCATAGAGGACATTTATTGAGGTGTGTCTGTGTTGTTCACTCCCAAAGTCTCATCTTGTAAGCCTGCTGTAATTGTCCCGTTTCTGAATCCAAATCTTCGCTTAACAGGTTTCCAAGCAAGTCGGTGCAGTGTCTTTCATTTATTCCAGCCATAATTGTGTCCAAGAGCCAGGAATCCCGCAGGGTCATCTAAAGACTCTGCTATTTTCATAGCTCTAACCGGAAAGCACTTTCAGACGATTAGAAAGCTCCTAATAGCGAAACAATACTAAGTAAATATTATTAAGAGAACTAATGTAGGTTTTTTTAAATTTAAGATACTTGCTAGATAGTGACTAAACAGGATTCATTATACGCAAAATCATTTTTTTTAGCATGGTTTGATCGAAAACTCAGGGAACTGCTTACTTTTAGGCTGATTAGTATAATAATAAGATTCAATAATTTGTAAAATTGCTATCGTAGCCTATTAAATAAATTGGTGGTAGGAAAAGAAATCTCGAAAAAACCAACCTTTCCCTGTAAAAATGGATGCTGCATAGTTGTAGTTTAATGACGTTGTCAGATTTCATTCGGAATAATTTAAATTACGTAACTTTTTTGAATGAACCAAACGGCTTTTTAAAATTAGGATTCATTCACATATTCATTGTTTTTATATGCTGCGAAATTTGAAATTATATATGAAATGTATAATTATTTTTAATATATGAAATACTTTATTTGATAATTCCCCCTTTCATATGAGCGCAAGAGGTGCCAAGGTTGCGGTTCTTACCCCTTCGGAGGCATGCTCACTATCCTCCTCCCCCCACAAAACCCACAAACAGAGAAAGCAACTCTTCAAAACTCCCAATGGCGAGCTTCTCCAAAATATTTGGAGCAGAGGTCATCACTGGTACTGCACTTCCAGGCAGGAGGATGCAGAAGATATAGCGGTGGAAGAACCTGTAAGGACCAACGGTGGCTCTTAGCCCTTCCAAGAAGGGTACTGCCTTGGCGTCAGGTGGCAACCGGCTGTTTAATTAAACTCCTAAAAAAACCCCAACAATATGCAGCGCAGGACAGCCAGACATGTGCACAAGGAGAGCTGACCCTAGATGATGAAAAATGTCTTGTCTTAAGAAGAAGAAGACTTTATTTGATAATTGAAAAGAAACCGAAAGTTAGTCAAGTGTTATAAGAGTTTTGTTATTATTTTTTTATTTTCAGGAAAATCATTGTTGGGTGCGCACTTCGCGGCGCCTGATAAATGAAGTGAATAATTAATAAAGCATTAAAAGAAAGCTCCGGGTGGATTCATATCACCTGAAATTCAGCTCAGACGACTGTTTGTTTCTTGCGCGAGAGCCTTTTACGTTTTTCAGGATGTCAATTAAAAATAATTAACTTATTTTTTAACAGTTTATAATGCGAACCCAAGAATTTCAATGCCAATTAAATTACAAAGTAGGCTTTGTGATGCTAAGAGATTTTTACGAGCAATTTGGATCTTATACAGCCATGTTAGTGTTATTTATTTAATGATGATTATCTTTATTCTTTATGATGTTTTTTACAAAGGTATTTGAAAAAACATTATTCGAGTAAATATATAAATCACACAATGTGAAAATTTAATAACTCATAGGTAAATTATATATTTACACTAAAGTAGTTTAAATTTTAAGATGACTATACGTATACAAAAAAGAGAAAAACTATCCCTATAGTCCTTAATATTACTTTTATGGTAGTGATATGATTAGTCATGAACGATGTACAGAGAGATTTCCGAATCATTGTGTCAAAAACAAATAATTGTACAAATATACAAACAATGTTATTAAGAGACACATTTAAAAAGGTTAATAACGCAAAAAAGTATGACGTATATTTACAAAATGCTGCCGGTGTGTATAGCTCAATGGTCAAAGACTTTGCTTTGCAAGCCAAAGGTCATGGGTATGATCCCCAACGGAGATTAAAAAAAAGGATTTTTAATCGATTTCTTAGGTCTAAAATACCCCCGGTTGGTGTGAATTTGATCCCTCACCCGTAAAATGCCAGTCATAGCCTATTAATTAAAATTGGTGGTAGACGAAAGACGTCCCGTGGAGACCACCCATTCATAGTAAATTCCTGTAATAATAAGGATGATGCGCGAAACTCGGACTGTAGTCTATGACGTTGGCGGATCAACACTCCACATGCAGCGCTTAGTCATATGCACCACGGTGAAAGCGTCATAGAATTCCACAGATGAGACATCATAATTACTATCACCACCTGTCGGTATTCTCCTGTATGTGCTTACATAAAAAAAACAATAGTCGATCAGTAATACATACAAGACTTAACACGCAAGCATTATTACTTATTGATACGTTCAACCTATATTAATGTATTCATTCTCACGTCTGACATAACACCAGCATTGTGATGCGACGTCTCAGCCATCTATTGCCACGATCATGCGGTACTTGACTAGTATTTGCTTCAAAATGATCTATACCACATAGCATAGAAACTTACCGGCGGTGGTATGTCCGTACTATGCCCGCCTAGAAGCGACATGTCCCGGGGCGATACGTGCGCCGTATGCAGCCGCATGTTTGGAATAATTAAGCTTCAGGAGACAATACATCGGCAGGCTGTTGAGCTTATCTCATGCCTGCAAGACATACGTCTTGTGGCGCAGGCTGCAATGAATTTAATGCTCCAGTTACTTAAAGTTAAACTATTGTACTACATAATAAAGTATAAGTCAAGGATTATAAGAGTATGCGATTATAGATGATTGGATTGTGTATCGGTTGGTAAGTAAGGTTTAAGCGTCAATCGATTCAATGAATTCTTAGAATTAAAAATCTGCAAAAATGTTTGCAGTGCTTATCAAATATTCTTTATATAAAAATATATGAATGTCAAATAATTGATATATTAATGGAGAGATCACGTCACGAATAATAAGGTTCTTAGCATAATCAAGGAAGATAATCACCTTGTAAGAACCATCTCAGAGAGGCGAGCCTGATGGACAGGTCACATCATGCGCCACGATGGTCTTCTTCACGACATTGTGGAAGTGATGGTTGAGGGTAGAAACTGCAGAGGGAGCCCTAGACGGGAGTATTTGCAGCATGTGTTTGAGGACATTAGTTGTAGCTCTTTTGCTGAGCCAAAGAGGATTGCAGAAAATCGAGAAGACTGGAGATCGAGATGCAAGATTTTGTTGCTGCAAACCAATCAACTGGATTGATACTACGAATAAGAAGAAAAAGTAGTAGAAGAAGAAGAATAATAATAATAAGAAGAAGAATAAGTATAACACAGCCAAAACATCAAGGTAAATAGTTTTACAGGATACGTTTAAGTGTTTCGTAAAACGTAAATGTTTTCAGGGAATATTGTTAATAAAGTAACTACTCGTACATAATAAAACAGGATCATTAAATTACTTGTTTTAAGCTTGATATGTCAACAATTAAGTAAACAAATCACAATATAAAAAAGCCCCCAAAAAGAGTATTTTTTTTATAAAATACAGAGCCGAGTTAACAAGCTATCAATAAAACCGAAATAGCATATTATTGTATCATTTTAAGAAACGTATTTTCGCAATCCTTTGTTCTGTCTGAGAATACAAATAAAACAAGATGTATTATTCGAATAAAATCACGCTCCGCATACGGAGTAATTTTTCGTGACCTTGCTGAAAATAATAAAAATCTGAAAAAATGGCGTAGGTCTATCGAATGACAAGGTCCGGTTTCCCAAAGTAATTTATGAGAAGCCCATAAAGTGTGTGCGAGACGCTTCGGGGATCAGAACCATAGAGCTCAAGAGTGCTTTCAAAACGATCTCATCTTCTGACCACAATTTCAGTAGTTTATTCATACTGATATCCTCCTCTCTGAATTAGAAATCGAATTACTGGGCGGCATGATGCAGAAGCAGATTGACAATACAAAAAACTTGTTTTCGGTTCACAACTCGCGTTTACTTTATTAGATACTTTCTTTTTCGTTCACCCGGTAAGGCGAATGCCATGAGGCGTCCGCCATACCGGTCGCGAGCGAGCTGCACACTGGCGGACCACTCGGACATCTAGCGCTGCCAAGACAGTCGCGGCAAAAAAGCGGATTAAAGATGACAGTTGCACCAACATGAAATAGAGCAACTGTCATAACAAATAAAACGGCGTATGCAAACGCCTGAGTAATATTCTATAATAAAAACTAACAATATTAGATGTGCATGTCAGGCGAGTGAACAAGAATAAGACACAAAATATCGTTTTTCGAGGCTTTAAGCCTTAAAGCCTTAAAGGCTAATGCTTTAAAGCTTAAGGCATTAGCCTAAAAGTGTTATATCAATCTGATAACAATACCTTACAACTCTTCCACAAAGAGAATAATGATAATTTAAAGAATTAAAGATCAATTAGTTTAATTGAATTTTCATGACTTTAAATTACTAGTGGTGGGTCATGATAATGAAGTTGAGCCGTGTGATGATTATTTTTTGGCGTGAAAACTTGCAAAAAATAGCGTTTCAGTATATTTAATTTGATCAATTTACGTAACAGATGATCGGAAAACTGAAGAAACATAGGATTTATAAATTTTAAATAAATCGATTGTTAAAAATATGGTTCGTTGTAAATAGTTTTTAAGCCGTGAACCTAGAGGAAAATGAAATCAAACAGTAATGATTCATTGAAGATCTTCTTTTCGTGTCAGTGACGACAAATGATTTTTTCCCATTATCTGGAAACGTTAATAGCCCGTGTGTTGCCCATCGTTTTAGGTCTTGAGATGTGCAGCTTGTTGGGCACATGGAGCAGGATCTTAGGGGAGAGGCGGACTGCAGGTCTCCACAGTCGCACAATAGTGACTTTCCCTGCCAAAGCATTCACCACCGCTCGAGGTTGTCCTTTGTTCTACCAACTCCGGTTCTTAATGTGTTCATAGATTTCCAGGTCCGCTAGTCAAGGTTCTTGCCAGTTGGGAGTTCTTCCTTTGGAATAATGAAATCCTCTGATGTGACCTGTTGCAAGAGCTGGAATCTCTCATTTTCTGGGCCGGATGTGAGAGGTTGTGTGGATCTCAAAAAGCTGCTTCGCGACTTCAGTCTGGGTGCTTGGAGTATTTGATTATACAAGCAGTGGGATGGTTGGTTGATTGCCTTACGCATTAAAGATGATTTATTTTTTATGGAATATACTGAGATATACGAGTATGGTCCGATAGATAAGGTACTGTGCGGTGTTATTAACAATTTTTTTAATAGTTGCTTTTATCGTTAGCTATTTTTGTATATTATTCTTGAGGAATTTGGTGTGAAAATGGAATTTTTAATCATTAGTTGAATAGGGTCATGATAGCAATCCTAAAATTGGTTGATATTGGCATACTATTAAATGTTCTGTAATGTGTAATATAGTAGACTATAAAGCAGTGCCAAGCAGCTCATCAACGAATATATTTTTTAATAATTACAAATCAAAGTAAGCTGACATGATAGGTTCTATTTTGGTGTGTTACCAGTCTGCAGGAAACCTATGATCTGTCATGCAGCTCCCTCTAGAGTAATTTATCAGTTCACTACTAACAAGATTGGCTGCGAAGCAAACTATTGATTGGACTAACATGCAATGCTACATTACTCGGACTCGACAAAGTCGTACTTCATAGAGGATAAATGGAAAATGATTATGGAATGATATTGTGGCTTTTGGGTTTAGCCGTGTGTGGCGAATTTCTTCTTTCCGATATTTCGATCGCCATTGCAGGGGTCTTCTTCAGGGTTAATGACTTTGTTTTGAGTTGGTGTCAGGAGGTAGCTTAGCCGTTAGCGTTGGGTATTACCCACCGCACACGATTACCCGACATGACGCTCGGGGAGGTACGTTAGGCTAACGGCTAAACTACCTCCTGACACCAACTCACAACAAAGTCGTCAACCCTGAAAAAGACCCCTGCAATGGCAGTCGAAATATCGGAAAGAAGAAATTCGCCACACACGGCTAAGCCCAAAAGCCACAATATCAAATCTGGCCGTGAAACCTAAGAAGATTATGGAATGTTGAAAAAAGCATATACTCCTATCTTATGGAAAGTATCGTGTATTAGATGGCGTTCTCTCATATATAATAAGGTGCATGTATCATAATAAATGTGTTGCTTCTATTTATTTTAATCGAATTTGATCAAATTAATTTCAATATCAATTTCAATTTCATTTACTTTTTTCACTTAAACAGTACGAATTTAATAAAATTCAAATCGTTACTGAAGTGCAATCAAGATTAATATCCAAATATAGGTACTTATGATTAAGTACTCAGAACAAAGCAATAAAAACAAGCAACAGAAGGTCCCAATGCTCATCAAAGTAAGTAAATGTAAGTAATCGATATCAAGTTCAAAGAACATAATATAATAGTGATAGTAGTAGAATCAGCAAAAAAATGATTGCATCTCAAGTAAAATTTTCCGGAGATAAAATAGTCCCCCAATCGGATCTCCGGGTGGGGACTGCTCGAGACAAAACAACCAATACAAATAAGAAAAACCTTCAGCCAACAAGATATGCCACCTGGAATGTTCGAACATTACTGCAGAACGGCGCCCTAGACGGGAGTATTTGCAGCAAGTATTCGAGGACATGAACTGTAGCGCTTATGCTGAGCTGAAAAGGGTTGCGGAGGACCGAGAGGAATGGAGATCGAGATGCAAGATTCTGTTGCTGCAAACCAATCCACCGGATTGATACTACGAAGAAAAAGTAGTAGAATATGAAGGTACACCTACTTTTGATATACATTCCAAATAATGATATATTTTTATGCAACTACTATCTTTCTACTACTTCTCTTTTGAAACTACTACTTATCTTTACTGTGAAAAGAGTTTACGAGTATTCTGACACTACGAATCTATTTCGAAGTCTAACAGAGATATTTGAGAAGCCGCATCCGCCTACTCCTTTATTAGACCAAGCTTTGTTGCGGTGTTGATCAAGGCTCTTGGCAAGATGGATGATACGCCACCGGTGGCTTCCCGGTCATGCGATGCCTCCATAACTCACAAGTCAAGGTCAGCAGTATCAGCACCTTCCGTTATTTAGACCAGCCTTGGACTTAACTGCAATAGATCCGAAGAGTTCAGCTTAATGAAATTTTTTTAACCCTTCACTAGTGGACGTTGAAAAAACATTCATATGATTTAACGATACAACTTTCTCTTACACTTGTGAAATTATTATATGATTTCAACGACTGAATTAAAAAAGTCGAACTTACTTAAATTGAATATACTCGCGTGCTTAAATAAACTGGGATCTATTAAGACACCATAATACTTAAGTATTTAAAAAAATATATAAAAAAACGAATATATATCTTCTATTTATTTTATATTAAAGTGTACCATAAATAGTAACTGAAAGCAAAAATTAGATGCAAAATATAGTATTCTATCATAAATAATATAAAGACGGCCTTGTTTTTATTACTGTGCGTTTTAAATTTAAAATTTCTAAGCAATTGCTTCTTATACCATATTTTAAAGTCATGAATATAATATATATTTTTTATTTTCATAATTTCCTATGAAATTCAAAAACGTACTTCAATATTCATTTCGAGTATAGTTTCAAACATTATTATATATTTGGTATTAAGAAAATTGTAATTTTAATTTTTGAAGATGCTTTACTAACTTTCACATCCAACTTTTCCTTTTGAATGTTGTATTAGCTAATAATTGTAATGCCAATAAGAATAAATTTAAATATTTTGTATAATTATTGATAATATATTAATTAAAACTTTAAATTTAAATGACAAAAATGCTATTTGCGTCTTCAAGGTATATTTTATTTGACATACCATTAAAATAAATCACATAATTAAAACAACCAGCAGGTAATGTATATAAGGTGGTAGGTATAAAAGCTCACCTTATGATTAATTTGACATATTGTATATTCAAAGTAATTTGCTTCTACGAATTGTTTAGAAATTCATAAAATGAAAAAATATATATTTTTGTTTGTTTATCGTTGTTAATGTTTGATCTCAGTAAAAAAATATGAAACCCAGAGAAGAAACACAAGCGAGTTAAATGACAGAGAGGAAAAATAAATAGCATATTATTTATTCAACATTTTCTATCGTCGAGAAAATATTTTCAGCGCATGGTACAAACATTTTCACTTTTCTTTTAGTCAATTCGTAACAAAATTCAAGATTTTCCTAGTGCTTTGCTTTCAGGATAACTTGTTACATTACTTTCAGTTTGAACACTTATTTTTTAAGTGGAAAGATGCAAGATTTTGTTGCTGCAAGCCAATCCACCGGATTGATAATACGAAGAAGGTTAAAGTATATCGTAATTTTTTTCATATTATTTATTATTTTTTATAACTAAATTTGATAAGAACAAGATACATAACATATTTCTGTTACTAAGATAATTGAGTTTTTTTTAATCGTGAACTAAAAAAAAAATGAACGTTGAAATTCTAGAAAAAAAATGATAATATTTATTATTACAAAAGTTTGTATAAAGCAGAGGAATGAGGAGCAGATGAGCAACACAAAGACTTTTCAGAAGCACATTGACAAACTTTCGGTCTGCTTGAGGCAGACAATGACGTTAACGCCCCGAGCAGACACAGACTGACGGCTAGCCACTGAGCGCTCGTAGTCGATGATATTCAGTGTTGAAATTCATCCAGTGGCGATCCACAGAACTTCACCTGTCAAACAAGCAATATGGTGACACATGCGTGTCCGACGAGTGAACAAAAACAAAAGACGAAAGATTGTATATCGAGGTTTTTCGGCATGTAAGGGCTATATAGAGCTGATATCAATATAAAATAACTCCACCGACATGAAGAAGTATCAGCAAATAAAAGTCAGCAAATATTAAAATTTGTTGTGTTAGCAAAACATAAAGATTTATGTCACCATAAGAATGCGTTGCGTAATATTATACGAGTATAATAGTGTGAGACATACAATAAAATTTCCCAGAATGTATTTCCATTCCCGAGATCGACATGTTACGCTACATTCATTATATTATATCAGACGTGTAGTGGAAATGAAAATCCGATTCAAAGAGTCTCCGCGCGGCGGCGGGAAGGAAAACAGAACAAAAAACAAGACGATAAAATGGAAAAATCTTTTGAATAATTTTCCGTGCGATAAAATGAAACATGAAAATATCGTCAACATCCCGTCTGGGAGGATAAACGGCGATGTCGTAAATGAAAATGCACTGACGGAAGTATTTCTTGTGTAAAAACATCCGGACGATTGGCGATAGAGGTATAAAGGTAAAACTTCAAAATAATTCTTTGATGCTTTTACTATACTACGTCTTTAAAGTAAATATTAAAATCAAACTCTCTATCTTAGATGGAACTCTCTATGTAAATTTAAGGGATCAACATCCAAAACGCTATCGAGGAATTTTCGGTGTATGAAATTCAATGTATTAATATTAATTTTATAAATGCTTACTCATGTTTTACACTAAGATATAAAAAGGGGTATATTATCAAATAAATTAGTACCAATTTAACTCCGGTCTCTGGACTTATCCCTAAGTGCCGGAACCTTAGTATTCCGGCGTCACCATTTAACTGACGCTGTAATTTTGGGACCGCGATCTTGGTTCCGGAACATTCGTAGTGAGTTCCTTTTAATGTGGATAACACTAACACGGTGACACACTAACACATTTATGAATAGGTAATAAGTTATTTCAAAAAATAATGAAAGTAAAATTTTATATTAAGTTATCTGAAAGTGATAATTAATAGCATCACAAAAAGTCTCTCTAGTGGATTTACTTTAGGTGAGTAAAATTATTTAAATAAAGTCTCCCATGAGAAAACGTGGATAACGAAGACATCACGAATGAAAATAGAAAAAAATAGCTAGAGCAACAGAGGTTGATTTATTTTTATAGAATAAAACATGCCTCGTCTGCAATTGGAGAAAGAGTGAGTGTCGAGTAGAATACGACTTATTCTGTGGTTCTCTTGGGAGCATGAGCTGATGAAGCTCAGATATCTTCGAAGAGATATCCGATAATTAGCGCTAACGATAAGAGAGAAGAAGCCAGAAGAAGTAGACGTGTTGATTCGAGGTTGGATTTATCTTTTTTTTGCTGCTAGAAAACATTTAGTTAGTTGTCACTTTGCGTTCAACCCCATGTCTCTTTCTTGCTAAATCCAGCTGACGAGATTGTTTGATTTATCGTTTTTTTTGTGATTGGAATTTCTTATAAACTATTTTGTTAAATGTAATAAATTAGTTTAATAATTATCAAAGCGTACTTTTATCGAGAAAAAAAAACACAAAAATACAGTTTAAAACAGGGACTTACATTATTAAAATATTGATTAATATTTTAAGAAGTAATTTGATTTCGTAATCTTTTTCTTCATTTTTTCTTCTGCTTTCTTTAACCCTTTCGCATCGTTGTTGGCATATGCCGTCATAAGATTCCCCGACCGTTGATATCGGTTGACGTGATATATCGTTTTTCCACTTTCTTAGAATATTTTTTTATGCGTCATCTAATAGCTAATGGATACAAGAACCAATGTGACATGTGAAAATAGACCTGATAAGTACATTTATGCTTAAAATACAAGTTTTATAATTGACAGTATAATTTGTATTCAAACCGAGCCGTAATGAAAGGGTTTAAGACTTTCGTTATTACTCAGAACTTCTTACATGTATGTCCATCTGTCGACCTTTCTTTCATCTAGTCTTCCTGGTGATGGGATGCTCAGTGGTCGTTTGTCAGCTGCTATTATGCTCATCATTTTTTTAAAACTCTTTATTCCGACGTCATCTCAACAGTACCGCCATTTTAATATTACATATATCAAGACGTTTTCATTTTATTATTTCATAGTTGATTATATTGTGTCAGATTGTCGGTCCTGCAATTGGTCAGAGAGTCAATTTTTAAGATTGAATTGGTTGCAAAACTATTCATTAAACGAGCGACCTTTACGTGTCTTGTTGCCATTTTGTTTCTTATTTTGATATTTTTTTCTTATCAAATTCCTCACTAATAATATAGTGTCAACTAAATAATATAAAGTTTAATATTCACGATTAGAAGTAAATATAAATTACATATTTTTCATTGTTTCATTTATCAATTTCTATTTACAAACGTATATTATAGTAATATACTGATATCAGCTAGATATAGCTCCTTAAGGCCGATGCCGTAAAGCCTCAACAGTTAATACGCCAAAATAATTGTTATGACATTGGCCTATTGTCGGTTGGTAGGACTGTCATTTTTCAGTTGGTATTCAGATCGCGCCGTGGGCTGGCAGTTGAAGTTTATCACAGTGCATCCTGTACTAACGTTTGCGACAATAAACAAATAATTTGTGAAACAAGTGTTTATATTGTAAACCTGATCCTGCATCCATCATCCAGTAAACCGATGTCCATAAATGGAAGAGGAGGATATCAATACTAAAAACTAAAATAAGCATTAAAAATATTTGTTTTGTAATTTCACAACAATATGTAAGAATTTTTACGAATCAAAAATAGTCCATGTAATTACGCTGTAAAAACATGACAAAACAAAACTTTAAAGCTTCGAGAAAAAAGAAAATGATTTGCTACTGAAAGTGAAATTCCAACAAGAACGTTTATCAGAAACCGTCAAATACTATAATAATTTAACCATACATAAATTTGAAACTGATATAGTTTAATGTGATTATAATAATTTAACGAGCTTCTTGTTATGATATATTGTAAAACTTTTGCAAGGGAAACGGTTTAATTTGTATTATTTTTGTATAAAACTCAGCCATGAGGTAAAGGCGGGGAACAATAATTGATATAATAAATCAAGAGCATTACAAATTTAGAGGTTCTTACAAAAAGTGTACACTCCATATTACTGGCAATATAATTGAGTTAAAGACATTTTTATAGGCAGAGAAGAAAGGCTCTTACTTGAACATTACTTGGGCCTGAAAATGCTTAAATGACCTTTAAAGGTGATCTTCATACTCGGCCAACTGTAATTCGGGACCAAAAACTGTTACGCCCTGATTTGTACATCGAAAATATATGTTTTTAATCTTGAAATATTATCAAAGTACAATTTATTGGTAAATTAAAAAAAATAATCCATTTTTCTGATGTCATAAGTTCATTTTTGTATGAGATCGGCCAATACTCCCTTAACCAGTTCTCGGGTGCAATTCTAACACTTTTTTCCCCAGATGTGTTCCGCTGATTGTTTAAGAAATAGGTGGTCATAGCTCGTTCGCCGGCGGTCATAGCTCAATGGTCAAAGCGTTTGCTTTGCAAGCCAAAGGTCGTGGGTTAGATCCCCGACGGAGATAAAAAAATGATTTTTAATCGATTTATGAGGTCTAAAATTTTGATGGTTGTTGCGAATTTGATCCATTACCCGTAAAATGCCAGTCATAGCCTATTAATTGAAATTGGTGGTAGACGTAAGTCATTCCGTGAAGACCATTCATTCGCAGAAAATTCCTGTAATAATAACGGATGATGCATGAATCTCGGGCTGTAGTCGATGACGTTGGCCAATGGTAAGCGTCATAGAATTCCACAGATGAGACTTCAGAATTACTATCATCATCTATAAGCATTCTCCTGTATGTGTTTACATAAAAAGCATCCTGTTCATCAAATATCTCTGTTTTGAATTATGTGTATGTCCGGGCTGTATTAAAATATTTTTTTGTGGCTCAAAAAATTACCTGCAAGTTGATACAAATGAATTTTATTAATATAATAACAAATTCCATTTTATGATATGCATACAATTACATTTCTTCCACTCATATATCGTCATATTCCTTTATGATTCTTGATTAATAAGAATCGTGCTAATATTGCTATGTTGAAAATTGGTACAGACCTGTACTGAAGTCTTACATTTATTGCCTGGCTGGAAAAGGTTTTTCACGACCTTTGACCATGAGAACCTCTCTCGAGATAGTCTCTCTTTGTAAATTTGGATTTTTATTTTGAAACCTAACCTTAGTCAACACACAAATGGTCCCTTTCGTTTCAATTAACTATGGATGGATTTAATATATGGAGTTTTAAATATTTATTAGAATATTATTTTATTTTTTCAATATTCTAATCTACTTTTATAGATCATTGACTATATTAAAATATTATAAGTAATTAAGTATGCATATACTAAACATCAAATTATTTATACTTATAACTTATTCCGCGCAACAGTTCGGGCAGAAGATGGTCGAGTGGTCTAGGGTAATGAACTTGAGCAATGGTTGGTTCCAAGGCTCGCTGGTTCGCATCCCACTTCTGCCGATATTTTTTCTGAACGAACTGATGCGTATAAAGAATTTGATGTATAGTATGTGTATATTCAATTACTTAAATTTATTTACTTTTGTAGAATTTTTTCACAATGTCCGCTTTTGATGTAAAATACTTTGTATGGCATTCACGTATGATTGTCACGTACGAGTTAATATAAGAGTAGTTTAAATTGATGTTAGATCAACGACAATGTGTAGTTTTGAAAATAATTCTACCCATTCAAAATAGTTTTCATTATTATATCAAGAAATAAGTCATTTAAAAGATAAATAATTGATCTTATATTTTTTAAGTTGTAAGACAAATAAATTAAAGAAGAATTACCCTTAAAATCGGCAATGAAGTAACATGCTTAAAATTACAAGTGAATTTAAACGTTCAAATGTACGAGTATAACATTGTGAATCGAAATAGAAAGTCTTAAAGTACGAAAAAAAATGGAATAAAATAATCTCTCAAAGAGTTGGAGAGTATTTATTTATTTATTTAACAGAACCACAGTTCCAAGGTACATAGAATAATAAAGAATAAGAAACATAGAGTATACATAAGCATACAATACATAAAAAAGCGAACAAAAAAATCATAAAAGAAGAAAAAGATCACAGAGATCTACGAGAACAATACCATCGATAAAAGAGGAAAAGGATGTAAGAAAAGGATCGAGGTGGGCTGGTAGGCCATTTAGAAGCACCATTGCCGTTGTAGTAAATTGAGTGGATTTATTATTGGAGGTATTATGGATTAATGATAGATATACATTTTCAACATTTGAAAATTATTTTTATAATTAAAGCTCATTAAACATAAATCTTAGAATTTTAGTATATTTTACAAGAAAATCGGAAACATACAAATGAGAAAATAAATAGCCGTTAATAAATAATTTACGATTATTGAAATCGATGAAAAAAAACATATATTTGAAAGTTTATTTTATCCCTATTTATGTGCTGTATTGAAAATTTTAATTAAAATCCATGAAAATACCCATTAACATAAAACGTTAAGCGATTCATTAATAACGGATACAGTTGTTAATATAATTCCTGAAAACGGAAAAATTTCATTTATTATCTCAATTATACTCCTGAAAAGCTCTCCATTAACGTAAAAATAATTGAATGAAAGTAACGACCGGTGTATTAAGCCGAAATTTCATCCAAAAACCCGCTGCTAATATTATATTCTGAAGTGACTGAAATACTGAAGTACTTGGTTTTATTATGTAATATGCCAGGCATAAAATATAGTATTATTTATAAAGCGTCGGTTAGATCACTCAGTTTTCAAAATGAAAACATCTAGATTACTTTTATACCATAGCAAATTGAATGATAAACTTTTTATTTTTATATTTTTTAATGTTAATTTTTAGTTTTTTTTTCAATGATCTAAATTTATTAAAATAAAATAAATCTTCTTCTTCGTTTCAGACGTCAAATGATTTTTTCCCAGTATCTGGCAACATCGATAGCCCATACGATGCCCAGCATTAGGTTCTGGGATGTGCAGCTTTTTGGGCACATGGTGCAGGATCTTAGGTGTGAGGTGGTCTGCAGGTCTTCACAGTCGCACGATAGTGACCCTCCCTCCCGGAGCATTCCCCATCGCTTGAGGTTGTCCTTTGTTCTACCAACTCTGTTTCTTAACGTTTTCAGGGATTTCCAGGTCCGCTTGTCAAGGTTCATGTCAGTTGGGAAGCCTTCCTTTGGAGTAATGAAATCCTGTGATGCGACTTGTTGCTAGAGCCGCAGTCTCTCATTTTCAGGGCCGGTTGCGAGAGGTTGTGTGGATCTCAGAAAGCTGCTTCGCGACTTCAGTCTGGGTGTTGGGGGTATCTGATTATAGAAGCAGTGGGACGGGTGGTTGATTGCCTTACGCATTTCTTCGGTGCATATGACTTTGCGTCTTATGTTTGGTAGTGCGACAACACATTGAGTAATGATTATAGAATTGTATGATGAATTTATTTTTTAAATTGTGTATCATACACAGATGATGAATAATAATCAATGGGTAATCTTGCATATTTTCTAAAACAAAAACCAAAATATTACAAATGATTACTTTCTAATGGTATGGACAGTAAGATTATTTTGTTATGGTAATATTACAAAAGAATGAAGGATAAAGTGGTGCTTTGTATTGATTATACTCGTATGTACATTGTACATAGACTATAATGAGTGGGAAAAAATATAGTAAAAAACCCTACGAACAGTATTTTGGATCAGGAATACATAACGTATGGGAGGATAGCCGGACCGTTTCATTAAATTTCCGTGATCAAATATTCTCATTCAATTTTCTGGCGGGCATTTCGCTCTGTCGCTTCATGTGGCCCTGATACCTTTGCGTATGTACTACATAGAGCTCCATATATATTAGATTTTCCATCTACTGGTAGAAAATTTACAATGGGAAGTACCGTGAAAAGGGCACATTCAATAAGTGTGATATAAGATGAGACGAAAATATGAATGACTAACCCCGGCTAACTAATGTAATAGATGAATGATAAAGAAAGATTTATGCATATTGAACATATTGTAAAGAAAAAACCTTTAGTTAGCTATAAAGATACGTACTCTTAACAAATTGATGAATGAAAATAGCTTTTAAAATCAGCATTCAACATTAAAAATATCGGCTGTTAATCGGATTACTAATGGTTTTTTATAATGTATACAGAGTTACTTGAACCTGTAGTAGGTTTACATTAAGAAATCAATTTTGAATATTATTTTCTTCACCTTTACTTTTTTCCACTCTCTGCAATCAGATTTTCGCGTAATAATGGAGAAGTTTGTTTTTTATTTCGTTTTCTTATGGATTTAGAAATTAATTAATTAATTTATCATCTGTGATATATTTGTTGTCAAAAAATTATGATTTAATTAAATTGAATAATATCTTCTTCTTAAGCCTCGCCGTTTCTCATCATCTGGGGTCAGCTCTCTTTGTGCACATTCGCCATGTCTGTCTGTCCTGTGTTGTATTCTCGGTCAAGCCCAGAGCTTTCAGATCCTTGTCTACAGTTGCAGTACAGGTTACCTGTGGTCTTCCAGGTCTTCTTCTCAGCGTGGGTATGTTGAGGTCCTCATCTCTCCGTGTCACATACCATCTTAGGCGGTTTCCCCTTATCTTTTCAGGTATAGGGGCCACCCGAAATGAGCCCCGAATATGCTCATTTCGGACTCTGTACGAATTCAATCGAATAATATAATCATTATAATTATAAACTTATTAATGGAAACACACCAACCAAAAAGGCAATTATTTATGAAGTGATATTCTACATAATGTATGAAATTGTTAATTAAATTTATTACTTATTGTAGTGAAAATTATTCAGAAATACAGTTGAAAGTGTTATTATACAATTATATGATGTATACATATTAAAAAGCTTAAGCCTTCATTATTTTTATATCGATAAGTTTCTGAGTTTTGAAAGAAAAGGTTCTGTAAATAAGGTCACGAAAAATATTTTTTACTGTCAAAGTTTTGACATGATGAATAGGTACTATTTGATTCAACAGCCTCGCTGACCCAAGGTTAAGAAATATCAATATTTCTAGAAAAAAATATTCTGGAACGTATTAAAACATGCTTTTGAAATACTTATTAAGCTTATAAAAAAATCCGGAATGTTCATCCACAATAATAATGTTTTTTTTAATAAAGAAATAAATATATAAATTGGAATCTCATATTTTCTTTAACTATACTATCTGTAACTATTAATATTGGTTATGAGCCTTGTGGTTATCTTTTGATATCATGAAAAAGTTTCCTACAGTCAACAATGGAACTGGTGATACTTGAATCCACCCTGCGGCTGAACATGTGTAGAAGCACAACTGAGGGGAATCCTTGGATTGCCCCGTAAAGAGACCTAGCCCCTGGACATGACCAGGGGTGAAATATATGGAGGTCCCTTAACAGACTTCAGATCGGAGTATGCACGAGGACACAAATGAAAGCCTGGCAGTTTTTTAGTTTGACTCTGCCACACCTTCTGGAGTGTGCGCTGTGTCCAACTAGCTGCACTCAGGAAGCCTGATGATGGCCGGGAGTAACGCCATCGACGTCGCCCATATATATATATATATATTGGTTACGTAATATTTTAAATGGCTGGACCTAATTGAAAAACCTAATTATATTACCTTTTTTTAGATATTCTTTAACCTTATGAATAAGGTTTATTTTATTATTTATTCACACAAATGCATACATCTTTATTGACTTAAATCAACAAACAGAACTATGAAAATAAAAAGAAGTCATTTTACTTTATATGTAACCGTGTTGCCAATTACATTCCACCTATAGAAAAAAATATATGGCGAAAAAAATACGCAATTAATACCCCTTTTGTCCTATAAATGTATACAAATAACACAGGGGTGGTTTGGCGGTGTTTGGCCACAATGAACTTGGGTGACTTTTACTTTTTTTCGCTACGTTTCGATCTCTGGCGACAAACAAAAGCTCCTCGGAATTCTTTCACTTTCGTAAGCTCAACCGAAAACCTATTAAGAACTCTGAACCGTATACAGACTCACACGAAAGTGTTTTATTTATTTATATATATATTATATTTAATTTCATATCATCACTTTTTATAATTGAAATATTTTACAGGTAAAGTGATATATCGGCCTTGATGTGACGAATAGTAGGATGTTTCTAATACATTAGATATTATAATAAACAGTCTTTGAGCATTCACCACATATAATAGAATAAAAAACATTCTTAAAGACAAAGATGTACAGATAGCGTTTTTTAGATGAACACACAATATTAATGTTATGGTGATTTTGAAAACTTATTATTCAGGAATGTAGTCTAGAAGTGAAAAATAACTTGTTACAGGTTATTTTTAAGTAATATATTAAAAATAAATAACCTAAAATAATAAACATTGAGGTTATCAACTGAAAACACTTGGTGAAACTGCATAATTATAATTAAAAAAATAAACAAATTAAAATATTTAGTTTCGATACACTATTTATTTTTAAAGATTACATGTTTCGGCCTCCCTGGAGACCATCTTCAATAATGGTTTATTGAAGATGATTGAAGAAGGAGGATGATGATGAGGAAGAACAAATTATTGAATATAGTCTCCAGGGAGGCCGATTTTAAAAATAAATTGTGAATCAAAACTAAATATTTTTAATTTGTAATTTTTTAATTCAAATGAATTTTAAGTAATAAAATAATAAAGCCATCGATAAAGAGTTATAAATTCACAAAACATGCAAAAAGATTTTTTTAAATTTAATCGCCACTAATTCAATAAATAATTCATCAATAATTTGAAAAGTATAGCGTGTTTCACATGTGACCATAAAATCGATCATGTTATATACTCGTATATTTATTTAATAATTTTACTATAATTAGAAGAATTTCTCTTCTGAAATATAATTATATAAATAACTGCTACAGACAGTTATATTAATGCTCAGAATTCCCGCTACAGACTAGCACGTGAACACTGCGGTATGTCAACGAAAATTAATTTAAAGCCATGCCTGGATATATCATACAATACGTATCTATTTTTGTATTAAAATTTATACTATTCACGTACAAGTATATTACAATTTGATAACAATATATGTGTGTTATTGGTTTGGATTATTTTAATTTCAATTTTTGTGTGACACCTAATTGTTATTCTGAATTGAATAAATTACTTATCAAAATAATGATTAATTATTTAGAAACAATCGTAGCAGATTATTGATTTAATGTATTATGATCTAAGTTTTTTTTAAAGTATTATGTTGCTAAACAAAATAAATATTTTAAATAACTCTTAACAACTAGAACGTCATGAAATATGTCATATGTTTAAAAATATGTGTAAAAGATTGTAAAACCTTATTTACTTACGTAATCAGTTGTCTTAAATATATATACTTTAATTTATGTCCTCGTCTTGCATACTCCGGTCCGAAATCTGTTAAGGGACCATATATTCCATCCCCGGTGTTGTCCAGAGGCTAGGTCTTTTTTTGGGGCAATCCAAGTATTTCCCTCAGTTGGACTTCTCCACATGATCAGCCGCAGGGTAGCCTCAGGTATCACCAGTTTCGTTGTCGACTGTAGGAAACTTCTTCTTGATTTGAGTCGTGTGGTTATCTTTATGTACAGGAATACTGTATGAAAAATTTATATCCGCATACCATCTTACTTACACGAAAAATCTAGAACAGTATTGAGTTACTATTGTCGTAGTTACCAAAAAGTACCAAAATAAATTAAATTGATACATTCCATGACGATTTTCAGTTTTTATAAGCTAGAGATTTCTACGTTACGAAATTTATATACGAGTATGTCGAATGCTGAAGCCAATTGAAAATAAAAAAATTTTTATTTTTTATTATATGTGTATAATATCTAATAGTTGAGTTCTCACCAATCATTTTATTACGAAATCTGGGCCACCGATATATTCTGAACACGAATATTTACACGGTGCACTGTGCGAATTAATTTTGAGAATAAAAAAAAACAGTTACATACAGGTATATCATTTTAGTATGATTATAAAAAGTTTTATTTAAATTCTCTTATTATTAAGACTTGTTTTTATTGCAGGTGATTGCAAGTAGGCATTATGTAATAAATACTATCGTTTTATCAGTTATCAAAACTCTTTTCAATTAATGTTTTTCATTAAATTGATAAATGTATATTAATATACATTTATATAATAATATTTAATACAAATACGTAAATACATAATGAAGAAACGGAAATTCAAAGACAAGTTCAAATTAAACAATGTTCCAAGTGATTGAATTGATAACAAAATATCTGATACAACTATAAAAAAATAACAAATCATGAAATATTGATTTAATTCAGAAAAATTAAGCTTATATATAGTAATGATAATTTTATCTGCATGTTTCTAATATTTCATGTTTAACACGACCTTTAGAAATGAACTCATTTTCCGGAAGCATAATTTTCAGGCTGAAATTCAGGACAGTACTTCGATACTTGGCATCTGCACGTGCCAATCAGGCCATCTTGCAGTTTGTATTCAAGCTCTTGGAGGATGTATTGAAGCAGGCACGTGCTAGTCTGTCATTGTAGAAGCTTCAAGATAATATCATCAATGGAATATTTCAATATAAATTGATGTCATAATGATTACACAACATAAAGAAGCCCAATTTACACGAAGTCAGATGTAATCATGTATCGGAACACAACGTTTTAGTGTCAACTTAAATATTTCTAGTAACGTTGCGTCAAATTTCAAATACATGACTTATCTTTGAGAATATTTTTTAGAAAACTTTAAAATGTTATGTTTTTGATGTGAAATATATGCAAAAAAAAGTATATCGAAATTTACTTCAGTTAGTCCACAATCTCACAGGCAAAGTAAAACGGAATGGAAATTCGGTTAGTATTTGGTGACAAATTTAGCTCTATATTAAAATTTACACCTAACAACCTAAAGTTATTGAACTAAATTAATTGTGTTTTATTTGTATAGTAAATGTTAAGAAAACCCTGTAATAATATAAAAATCAAAGCTATAATACTCGTATAACGAAAATGCTTTTGCATTACGGAATTTGGCAAATGAAAAAAATAATTATTTTCCCGTCCTGAAAGGAATCTTATTCAGAGATGTCTCCAATTAATTTTGTTTCTCAGGCCCCTGAAGTACTATTTTCACGGCGTCCTGTATACGGCGTTTGTTTACGGATCACTGAAAGCCTTCGCAGCGGTTCAGGAGAAAGGTTGAGGTGGTCATTTGACGTATCAGACAATGGCCCAGGAAAAGACTTCGTCATTTCCGCTCAGATTGTATCTACGTATTTATGTACCTCCATTCAATTAAGTCTTACACAAGACGTATTGCCTGGTGGTTTATAATATTTTATACGTTTTACAAAATCGATAAGTATCATAAGCTTTGGTAATATAAAAGAACCAAATATTTTTTTTTGACAGAAAAACTGTTCAATAGTTTTTTTTGCGAAGAAAAAATAATACATTACTTATGCCTACAATATACAATTTAATAGTTGGCACATACATGTTATAAATATATTGATTGCAGATTTTTTCTATGGTTCTCAAGTCTATAGATGATTTTTCTCTAATTAATGTATTTTTTTTTATTAATTACAGTTGTTGAAAATGTCTAAAAATCCTAACTTGTCAGATATATTTTTTAACTATCAAATTTAAAAAATATAAACTTGATATTTTAAATAAATAAAAAATAATATTAGTAAAAACAATTAATTTCGATTGGTACACCTGCATAATAATAACTTTCTTTTTTCTTTTCCGTGTTTGTTAATCATAATTATTTTAAGGTTCCTTATATTAATAACAATGACTACTATTTTGTCTTTTTTATGTTATCTACTTATCTACTGAATATTACAATGATATATTTACTCTCCATGTTTGTAATTTTTTGGTATTACACTGTTATTATTTTGACTTTTTTTAACTGCTCGTTCATGTTCGTCACTATACTTCTATATACTTGTATAAACTTTTTTCTTCAGATTTGTATAATCTTTATATTATTTTTAATTATTTGTCTTGTCATATCTATGTATAACGCTTTAATGTTTATACTGTACGCCATAAATATAGAACATCTGTTCTGTTGAAATAAATAAATAACGATTAATAAAAATTATCGAATAGGTAATATTTATTAAAAATATTACTTTATTTAATATTGATTTGAAATTTTAAGATACATTTATTTGATTTAAATTAATTTAAAAAAATGTATTTCATGCGTAGTATAAAATACACAGAGAAACGTACAAAAAAGTACGCAAACAACAATTAAAAAACTGTATTTGAATAATTGAAAGGCTGAAAATTTCCTCTTTCGATTTGTCCGTACACCTTTTGACCTTTAAATTTTCAGCAAGTGCCCGTGAAATTGAGTGTAAATTACTAAATACATATCTCACGAAGTAATAGCAGGTTTTCAAAGTAATTAATTACAGTTAATGATGATTTCCATTGCTTCATGGTCGAAGCGCCAGAGAGAGGCCTAGCGTGACTAAGCCAGCTGCTTCCAAGTCAATTTCGCTAACAGTATTATTAATCGATTCTTTTTGAAATTAACACCAGTGCGCGACCTATGCGAAAGGTCGTGATATTTTTACGTTTGAATTTTTTTGTAATGTTTTTAACCTTTGACAACAAAAAACTAAGTAATCAAGTAACGTAAATAAAGTTTATTGATAGGTGACTAGAGTCATAGCATCATAGTTATATGTGTGAATGTGAGTAGTGAAATGGTGATAGTTTTAAACTACATTGTTTTGTTTATACGGAGGTTATGCGTAAAATAAAGTTCCCATAGCGCTACAATCCTGAAAAGCGCTGATATGGTGGATAACGATAAATTCGTATGGGGTATTGTCAAACACCCACCTTACAGCCCGGACTTAGCCCTAAGTGAATACCATCTCTTCCCTGACATGAAGAAATACCTGGGTGGAACGCATTTCGGCGATAGAGAAGAGCTGGAAGAAGCGGTTCTCAGGTATTTGCGTGGCTTGGCGGCAGATTTTTTTGACTCGGGCATTCAAAAGCTCGTATACCGCATGTAAAAATGCATTGACTTCAGTGGCAACTGTGTGGAAAAATAGGTTAAAGTCCGAAATTTCCAAAAATGAACGCATTCACGGAATTAAACATGTTTTACACTGTGAAAAATCACTGGGAAACTTATTTTATGGATGACATTCGAATACCTCGTTAATTCGTAGTTAACTTAGCGATATTTCAAAAGAATATACATAAAAAGTCACCAAGATCATCTTTTTTGTATTAAGCCGGGTGGTTGCTGCAAGTGTAAAAATGACTTGAAACAAGGTATGAATAATGGCAGCTGACATACTATGACTCTGTGGTGATAATTAATAGTGGCTATATTCCCTGCCACAGACAAACTTCCACACCATAGTTTAACTCTTTGGAGTTTTATTGAGTGGGATTAAACAATATGTGAATTGTAAAAGAATGCTTGAAATGAATACAATTAAATATATTTATTTATCCATGGGTTGAGCCGCCCTTTTGAACAAAATGGCCTCGGAGACATTGGGCTAATCATCAGATTTCCTTAAAAATTCCGATTAACAAATCACCCAAAAATATGCCTCGGATACTGCAGCCACCCATTCTTCAAGTACTTGGATTTCTGCTCTGGACTTTGTCGGGAACTATATATGTTCCCAAGTAGACCAATTTCTCGTTCTAGATATATTCTAGAACGAGAAATTGATAGTGGAAGCTAAAAGAACTACGTGGCGGCAATTTGTGGTGACCAAATGTTTTTTTTTGTTAATTTTCATGTTAATTTTTATTTTGAATTTACAAACATTACAAACGTTTATTGAGTTCATAAATAATTAAATAATCAATATAAATCAACACAAACAACAAACACAAAAAATAAGTTCTAAGGTACAATAAAGTAGAACAATACATAAAATATAGGTATGTTCTTATGATTAAGTACTGAAGAAATAGAAAAGAAGAAAGTCAACAACAATTAATTAAAAATGTCCTAAAGCTCGCTGAACAGAAGACTCCAAGAAATTACTTTGATAAATAAATTCATGGAGCTCATGTCGAAACGGAGTTCTCGTGGCTTCGTGTTCCATATATGGCACGGATATGGAAGAAGAATATATATACTATCCCTTTTGGAGAGGAATATGGTTAGAAATTACATTTATAGATAACGAAGCAACATAATTAAGCTTTAGTTTAAAAGTGCAAGTGAAAGAAAAGGATGTTTGATGTTAGTGGAAAGGTTAATACACAAAGATTAAATTGGAATCGTAAATGATTACACATCTTCACGCACGATCGTTTGCATTAATCTACGTTCAGATCGTCTTGTCCAATTTAACCGTTATTGAATTTCCAATCTCATTCTCACCGTTTGGTCCATCATCCACCAGCGTTATCAAATCCTTTGTCGCGACTTCTCCGCACGTTTCCTTTGTCGGTGGTCTCTGCTCAAACAGGTCTGATGCCCGGTTGTTCCGTTAATTATTTACCCCGTATTCAGGTATTGATTTTAATTCAAGTACCTCCCTACACCGAAAATGTTCCAATTCAGACACTCTCCATTCATGATTAAAAATGTTAATATCATCAATAAATACCGAGAATCATTGCTATAAAAGTAAGTTTTTTAATGTGATTTATTTTAAATGGATGCTTTATCATTCAAAAGCTTGCAAAAAATATATATTAGAGATATACTCTGCCTAATACAAAACATTACTTTACCATAGACGTATAATATTTTTTATATCCTGATGGATGGTTGTATACTCTGGTCTAGATCCCAACTTCCAAAAACGTTGGGCTAATCATCGGATTTCCTTGAAAAAAACTGATTAATATATCACCAAAAAATATATATATTTTTTTTTTTTTTTTTTTTTTTTTTTTTTTTTTTTTTTTTTTTTTTTTATGTAAACAAATACAGGAGAATACCGACAGATGGTGATAGTAATTTTTTTTGAATTCTCATCTGTGGAATTCTATGACGCTTACCATGGTGTAAATGGCTAAACGCTGCATGTGGAGTGTTGATCCGCCAATGTCATAGACTACAGCCTGAGATTCACGCATCATCCTGTATTATTCCAGGAATCTACTATGAATGGGTGGTCTTCACGGGACGACTTTCGTCTACCACCAATTTTAATTGATAGGCTATGACTGACTTTTTACGGGTGATGGATCAAATTCACACCAACCGGGGTATTTTAGAGCTCAGAAATCGATTAGAAATCAGTTTTTTTTTTAATCTCCGTCGGGGATCGAACCCACGACCTTTGGCTTGCAAAGCAAACGCTTTACCATTGAGCTATGACCGCCGGTTGTTACAGCTACACTTTCTTCAAGTACTCGGACTTCTGTTTGGAGGTTGTCGAGAACCATTTATGCCTCCAAGTGAACTTTCAGGTGCAGATATGTCTTAAAATGCTGAACGGGCAGTAAAAGCTGACAGAACTAAATGGTGGTAATTTGTGGTGACCATATGTTCCATATATGGAAAGGATATGGGAAGAGGAGAATGCTCTTACCAAATGGATGCAGGAGAGCAAAGCAACCCAGCCTTTTTGTCAAGCGCAGTTCCAAGGTGTTGGAATGTGGTGGCTAAGTGCTCTAAATTGAGAGGAAAAAATATATCACGTTGCAAGGTTTTTTTAAGAATTATCCATAATAAATATTCTATAAATTAATTAAAATTTAATAGTTTGCTCTTAATGTTGTCATGCCATGGTGCTACTACATAAAACATTTTTACATCTTCCTATAGGATTATGGAAAAAAGGATGATATTTGTACGTTATTTTTGAATAATTTGAACATAATAATCATGTGATAATACATAGTAATAAGCTTGTATTATTTTATCCACTGCTTCATTAAAAAAAACCTCCATATGTGTGTGAGGAAACGAAATAATAGCTTGGAAAAAAAGGCGTTTATCGATTACTTCATTGGAACAATTTGAAAGCAATGCAGCTACCTGTGGCCACATTCAGGTCAGTCGAATGACATCGACAAACCCTTACTGGCCTTTAAAAGTATCACGATGAGTATTCGTTAATAAAATATGCTTTTTTTTCTATCGTCTTCAAATCGTGTTATCAAGTTTTATATTTAGTATATGAGCATTTACTTACACAAAGATTATGTTGATAATCAGCATTAAAATTATGATAACATAAAAAAAAGGATTTTATAACTAAAAATGTCACTTCTAAGATGGCGAGAATTCAAGCTCTTGCTGTCAGTAGTTACAATTAAAAATATAATTGGAGCTTCAAAATGATCTTCATGACAGACATGTTAATTAAATGAAAGTAATTTGTTCTTTACCATATGCTACATCTTGAGATCGTAAATGGCCGCAAAGATAGTATTCGGATTCCTAAATTGTCTTGTCAACACTTTTTTAGAACAGTATTTTGCATGTACGTAATACGTAACTTTGTGGCAAACTATTTAAACAAGATTCGAAAGATGTTTCATTTAAGCAAATAGTAATATATGAACCTAAACTTTCATGTCTTAACCCTTTCGTTACGGCTCGGTGTAGGCGTGAATTTTTCAAAACATTTTTTTGCTTAAAACTAGTATTTGACGCATAAATGTACTAATCTGACCTATTTTCATATATAACATGGTTCTTATATCCTTTTGTTATCAGATGTTGCATAAAAAACTAATATATCTAACAAACGTTCATTATGTAACTCCATACATGTGGTGGCATTCACACATGTGGTTTACAGAAAAATCGCTCCTGTGACGAAACCTAACGAAATTTATTTACATGCTTTACAGGTTCCTCTAAAGAATACATGTAGGTTGATAAAGGGAATGAAGGCACTTCCAATTTCCTACCGTAGATGTAACAATGAGTACTTAAAGTAGCAAAACAATATATCACGTCAACCGATGTCAACAGTTGGAAAATCTTTGACGGCATATGCCGACAACCGATGCAAAAGGGTTAAATTATGATTAATTGTGGACATAAATAAAAAGGAAAGCTTTTTACACTGTGGGAAAGTAGATAATACACAATTTTCCAGTCCGATGATGTAATGTGGTAAGCGAAACATATTTGCCACGCAGCTCAGAGAAATCAATTCATCATCACGATTTTCGCTCCGATGACGAATTTCAATCGCGCGTGTGTCATCACTCGCGTCAAAAATGACTCGTAAAAGAAAACTCGCGGTCTTATCTCATTATTGACTCTATACGGCGAAAAACTTTCATTTTCGCGCGGCTAATGGTGTCTAATCTCGCGAACAAAACAATTTTCCGCGCGGCGCCGGGAAAGTTTTCCAATGAAATCGGCCGCGAGGAAAAAAGGGTCCTAGATGGAAAATCACCGACGGCACATGCGGGGGCTTTTAAGCAGAACGTCTGGCTTTTTTTTACCGGATATTTATGTCGCGACCAGAATGAAAGTAAGAGCTAAAGAAGGGTTTGATGGACTGAATGTAATGTATTATTTAATGTCGATCCCACCTGAGAAAAAATTAGGTCAGAAAGTATCTCTAGATGTATAAAATATTTAATTTTATACTTTAATTAAAGTTATCATATAGCGGTAAAAATTTTGGGTTCCACACATCAAATAAGAGCGTTTAGTTTATTGCCAAGCCTCCTGATAACTACTGACGCCATCAACCTAAGTAAATTCTCCGGATTTCAGTTATTATTTCTTTAACAATATAAATCTCTTCAATAAGCAAATTAAAATACAAAAACAATATCCTCAATTCCAACGACTATTCATTATTTCTATACGCTGCGTTCAACCAAACCGGCTTAGCAAAAGATACGAAGATACAAATTCAAAGCAAACATAATCTCATGGTTTTTTTCTTTTAATTTTAGAAAAAAATAAATGGGGTTTGCTAGTATTCGAACCACGATCTTCTGCAATTATTGATCAATTATTTAGTTAGCGTTGGCTCATTGCGAATTGCTTCCGCACTATTGTATTATTGATACGCAATATTGTTATTATTTTAATTGGTACGTACACAACTAATTTTGCGTTATAGATTGTTTATTGGTGGGCCAACACTCTCTGCCAGTTATCTTCTGTGTTAGTTAATACTATTAAAACATTAAAATCACACAAAGATCATAGGTAAAAAAATGATTAAACGTAAAGTACATAATATGGCATAGCAACTATAGAGACGACTTATTAAAACACAATCATTATTAAATTCTGTGGAGTATTTTGTAGAATGTGTATGAAATAATTTGAATGGGTGAAGTACTCGTAATACAAAAACACTCAATATGTGAAATATTTTCGGTGTATAATTTCGAAGGGTTTCTCGTAGACAAGAGAGTTGGGTCGTTAAAGGGCGTAGGCTGTTCCAAGTACAGGGCCCACAAATAAAATATATTCGCAGATTTTGTCCCGTAGCGAGAAACCGGATCCTTTCAGGTCTGAATGTAGCTACACGCTTCAGGAATGCTGAATTTCTCTGAGGAACAAAGATATTTTCGTACGTTGAAATGTTAATATTATTACATACATTACAGCAAGTATTATTATCATCATAAGAAACTCTTCTTGTAATTTTGCATTATTCCTTGCTCATTATAACATTTTGACTAGTAATAATACAAAGTAACTTTATATAACAAATTAATAATTTCGTTTCATTTGCTTGAAAATTAAATAAATTTATGCGCATTTATCGTCAAAAGTAGAAAAAATTCTTAAAACAATGATTCGCAAAATATTCTTAGCAAATAATATATATTGCATTAATCACGGAATATATAACTTATTTTATTTATATTATCACCAAAAAATCAAGTTATGCAAATTTATTTGTTTATACCTCAGTTATTTCCATTTTTTTTATTTTAGTCATTTTAATACTCTTTGTTTTATATATAAAAAGCAAACTAAAGTATAAAAAAATATGATATTATTATTATGAGTAATTTTCAGTTGTTATCGGTAAAAAATTATTCTTGCATGAACATACGAGTACTTAAAAAAGGAAAATGTCAATGAAGTATTTTTTTAGATTTTTTAAAGCAAATGCTGTTTTATTGACGCGTCAACCTTATTGTTATTTCATATCCCTCTTGCATCTAAAGTGAAATTTTCAGTTTCAGATTGTTATATAAAACGTTTTCATATAAGTGGATTTCTTTTACATTCTCAACATAAAGTGCACTCAGATGCTTTCCATTCAAGAGTCAATGAAGAGATCTGTTCAAGACATTTTATTTGTACATTTCAGGAGAATTCTTCTCAGATTTTCAGGCAATGCTATATTATATTTTACTTGAATATACATCGTTAACTAAATATAGTTCACCAAGAATTCGCGAAATAAATAACCTTAAATTAAGGGTGTGATTTGTCAGTGTTTCTGAGTAATAGTTTTAATATGTTACATTTTAGAAGTTAATCATTCAAATTACACATGTTCTTAAGAAGTTAAGTGAATGAATGAATCATAAGCAAACAACTCGTTAATAGATTTAAATGGGCCAATACAACTTCGTCAGATATGTCCTGCTCATTGCCACTTGAGTGTGCCTATTCGTTGGGTAGCCTCCAATACTTGAGTTCTTCTGCGGATCTTTTAGCGACACTCGTAGCACGGATCTCTCCATAGCACGCTGGATGACCTTTATTTTATGGGTAAGACTTTCTGTTAGATTCCACGTGTCTGCGCCATTCTGCCAACTCTGTATACCTTATAAAAAATCATTAGTAATCGGATTAACAACTGATATTTTAATGTTGAATGCTGATTTTAAAAGCTATTTTCGTTCATCAAGTTGTTAAGAGTACGTATCTGTAGAGCTAGTTAAAGGTTTTTTTTACATAATGTTTGATATGCATAAATCCTTCTTTATCATTCATCTATAACATAAGTTAGACATGGTTATTCATTCATATTTTCGTCTCACATTAAATCACAGTTAATGAATGTGCCCTTTGCACGGTACTTTCCTTTGTTAGTACAGGGAGGATGCTTTAAAAATGTACTCTATTTGTTTATATAAATATATAATTAAACATTGGTAAAGACCTCTTATTATTAATAAAGTAATAGAATATTGAAATATATTCTAAAAAACCTGAAACAATGTAATGTGTCTTTCAAAACATAATGTTAAACTGAAACATTGAATGTGATCTATGTACAATACGTTGGAGACGAGATGGATGTTTTGGCTTAGCTTTAGATCGTAACAACAAAGCTTTCCTGTAATTAAGCTGTTAAAGTGAACCATTAGCGGGATAAAGTGTAGAGCTGTGATTGGCTGGAGGACAGAGATAGCCACAGATGGTTACATTATTGTCAAGGTTAACCAGAGCAAGTAATCCACAAATGGGTCATACTTACTGTTTCTAAAGTAAAGCATTTCAATTACTTACACGATTGCACGTGAACTAATATCCTAATTAAAATGTTATAATCACAATAAAATATAAATAAATACTTACAATGTCATTATAAGTTTTACACCCTACAATAAGTTATGCATAAAACGAATTTCATTTACCGTTGATTAAAGAAAAATTTGCGCCTAGAAACATTTACAATAAACAGATCATTCAATTCTAGTCATTTGGATTTTATATAGTTTTGGCGAATACATAAATTTCATTATAGACAATTATCGTAATTGTTGTGAGCTGTCAATTCCTTTTAAAAGTGTGAAATTGTAATATTTAATTAATTTTAATATGATATAACAAAAACTGTTGAAAATGACATTTTAATATCTGTAAAATAATAATGTTATCATTCAATTTTTTTCTTGTAATTTTTTTCTCAATTTTCATAAGCTTGAAAATTGTATCTTTTTAATTATTTAATATGTTTTATTTCTGACAAATTAATGTGCATAATAATTGGGCAGCAGAGTTCAGTGGTCAAAGCGTTTGATTCTCACTCAGACGCCGTCGGTTCGCATTCCAACTCAGCTTGATTTTCTTAAATCGATTTAATTAAATCTAACCTCTTTACATGCCCCCGGTAGAGTCGAGCTACCCCTTGAGGACAAAATAAAAATGGTTCAGGCCTCGGGAGCATTAGGTTGATTATCCGATCTCCTTAAAAACACTGATTATTGAACACCCAAATGTTTCTCTGATACTATAGCCGCAGTCTATGCAAGTTCGCGGACTCTTGCCCTGGAGGCTTCAGGGAACCATCTTTGTTTCCACGTGAGCTTCCGGTTATACAGGTGTTCTGGGACAAGGCACAAACAATGAGGGCTTACAGAACTGTGTGAAACGTCAATTTGGGATGCCCATATGCTCAAAATATGGAGCAGATATGCTAAAAAACAATCAAATTTAAAGTCTAATGTGATTTTTTTATAAAAAAATAATAATTTATATTGTACAAAGAAATATTCGAATTAGTAAATATTTTTTACCTGAGACACCGTTTTTTATTTTAATTTTTTAATTTTGAGTTAACTACATTCATTCGATGTGGAAATGGCTTTGGAAGCGTAAGTCAGGAATTAATAAATTAATTCCCGGAAAATCAATTTACTTCGGTAAACTTGTTTCAATAACTCATCGCTGATCAGAAAAGCTCAGAAAGCTGTACTCGGCAGGAACAGAAACAGTAGCGGGGCCTTAATAGTTGTATTAAATTTAATACTCATAACAAATATTATGGATAGTTGGAATATACGAGTATGAAGTCGCTATGAACAGCCGCATAGTTCTGAGCTGGTTTTACGGAAGCACCACTCCGGGGGAAAATTAAGCCTACTTTACGATACGTTTATTTATATCAACCATTAGCAAATGATAAGTTTAGTGGGATGTCTGAAAAATTGTGACCATTAAACAGAAATCATAAAGATAAAGATTCTAAATAATAAATGAGGGAAAGTTAAGCTGAAGTATCCCAAGCATACTTTGGCGTCTGTTAATCACTTTTTTCGTAATCCATAATTGAAGGTTTTTTTTTCAGATCCATTAAATATATTACTAATTATATTAAGCCTTTCATTACGGCTCGGTTTGAATACAAATTATACTGTCAATTATAATACTAGTGTTTGAAGCACAAATGTACTTATCTGGTCTATTTTCATATATCACATTGGTTCTTGTATCCTTTAGCTATCAGATGATGCATAAAAACTATTCTAAGAAAGTACAAAACGATGTATCACATCAACCGATGTCAACGGTCGGGGAATCTTATGACGGTATATGCCGGCAACCGTTGCGAAAGGGTTAAGATACAAATATATTCTCCGTTTTGGTATAAATCACATTGAACACTTTTTATTTATATACTGAAAGACCGCGGTTTCACTTTCAATGCAAGCTCCTCTTAAAATTTTTACATGGAAAAACATACTCATTTTTCTCATGTGGTTAACCCCGATGAACCTTAGCCAACCTTCAGCTTAAGCCGTGGCTCACCAAACAATTGAAACCTAAAAAATATTTTCTATATTATTAATTTGCATTCTACATATCATTTTTTTGGACTTCTGTGCAGTGACCACAATTGTTCAGAAGAGACTCCCACTAGACCCATCAGATGCTAACTGATCATAGTCTGAATGAGCGCATCATCAAGGAGACTTAACTATCGTCCGGTGTGATGTTGGTACGAGGCGGGTAAAGTCCTGTATATGATAAATATTTTTATTCTCAAACAAAATGTGAATTGACAAAAGACGGTTTATTTCGGATTCGAACTTGAGATTATACGCACTAAGTCAATTTTATATCGTTTTTAACTGCGTCTATTCCTTTCGAGAACTTAAGATGTAAGCATACAATTATACGATTGATTTCATAATAAGACCGTCTTCTTCGTAGTATAAATCCGGTGGATTGGCTTGCAGCAACAAAATCTTGCAACTAGATCTTCACTCTTCTCGATCCTCTGGCATCCTATTTAGCTCAGCATAAGAGCTACAACTCATGTCCTCGAACACTTACTGCAAATACTCCCTCTGCAGTTTCTACCCTCAACCATCCCTTCCACAATGTCGTGAAGAAGACCATCGTGGCGCATGATGTGACCGATCCATCGGGCTCGCCTCTCTTAGATGGTTCTTACTAAGTGCCTATCTTCCTTGATTATGGTGAAAACCTCATTGTTCGTGACGTGGTCTCTACAGGAAATTCCGACAATTCTTCTGTATGACCACATCTCAAAGGACTCTAGTTTTTTTATCACTTTCAGATAAGCACCATGTCTCACAGCCGTACATCAAGATGCTCCAAATAAATGTTTTGACAAGTTACTTACGGAGCTTTAAATTAATATTTTTTGACCCAAGAATTTTCGTTGTTTTATTGAACGCTAGCCTTGCTTGATGTATGCGTATATTGACTTCTATTTTTGATCGTACTTTCAAGGTATGCAAACTTTTTTGCATCTATAAACGTTACTCCTAGCATTGATATGTTAATGTTCTGCTGCTCACTGCGGCTTACTCTCATGACTTTGGTTTTTGTGCTGTTTATCTTCATATTAAATTTATAATTCTGCAGATTAGACAGTAGATGATACTTATTTCAGACAGAATGCAGATTTATGTAAGATTTAATCGATGTATTATAGTTGTTACTTGTGGCATTTTTTTGGTAATAATTTATGTCAGTTGCGCCCATGCCAGTGTTTGACTGGCGTGATTCCTGGGCGATGATTTGGAAGCAGACTTTTCGCAAATCGTGTGTCGCGGATTTGTGAATTTCTTAATTGCTTTATCCTTGACGCAAGAAGGAAGGCCGTCTCGTAATTCGCGTCAAAACTTTCAGCAAATTAAATAACACATTGCTAATTCAAATTTCGCACCGAAGTCTTTCGTAAAAGATAGGATAATACGAGAAATAATTTTACTTTGCTCGTACCAATCTACCTGAGTATCTCATAAATAGTCAATTTTTTTCCATATGTTTTTTTATATGTAAACGCATACAGGAGAATACCAACAGATGGTGATAGTGATTCTGAAGTTTTATCTGTGGAATTCTATGACGCTTACCGTAGTGCATATGGCTTAGCGCTGCATGTGGAATGTTGATCCACCAACGTCATAGACTACAGCCCGAGATTCACGCATCATCCTTATTAATACAGGAATTTACTATGAATGGGTGGTCTTCACGGGACGACTTTCATCTACCACCAATTTTGATTAATAGGCTATGACTGGCATTTTGCGGGTGAAGAATCAAATTCACACCAACCGGGGTATTTTAAAGTTCAGAAATCGATTAAAAACCTTTTTTTTTTAATATCCGTCGGGGATCGAACCCACGACCTCCAGTCTCGCAAAGAAAACGCTTTGACCACTGAGCTATACCCGCCGGCAAAAATCTGGAAATAAATGTATGATCGTCACAAAATGCTTTCAACCGTCATGGTTCACACCTTTTCTAATGTCAGATTTGTATTCTAAATCTAATCGAATACATTACATGTATAGTTCATGACAGTTTTTTAGAACAGCAGAAGTCTTAGGATCTGAAAAAAAAAGCAGTATATGCTTTACAATGTCATCATCTTCCCGCGGGTATAGCTCAATGGTCAATGCGTTTGCTTTGCAAGCCAAATGTCGTGCGTTCGATCCTCGACGGAGATTAAAAAAAGAGGTCAGTTGCCAAGATTTTCCAAGAGGCGACTTTTGTGTATCGTATATGTATATATATTAAGTATACGAGTCTTGTATACGAGTAGATCCTTCACGTACCTCACATCCAACAGAATCACGGGATCCACCGTAACAGCGCTTTTCAGGACTGTAGTGCCATGAGAACCTTATTTTACGGATAACCCTCGTATTATGAATAAAAAAATTAAGTATAAACTTTGATTTTATGTTAATGGTCTAATAAAGCCATTTATGTAATCAGATTGATGAGTAACATTCACAGTATTAATATATTTTTCGTATAATTCAGCAATCTATGTTTCTATAGAAAATTCTAATTAAAACAAAGAGATTAGAAAACATATGTATATTGGTTCTCATAGAATTAATTAAAATTACAAAGCATTACTGATCTACAAGTAGGTCAAAGTATTAAAATGAACTCTAATCTCAGTTCCAGTTGAATTTTATAAATTTGTTTTTACTATTTATTGGTGAACAAACCAAACACATTTCAAAAGTTCAAAGCTTAAATAGATGGTAAAAGCTTACAAAATAAATAAAAATACTTATTATATAGATTTTTCATAAAAAATCTTAAGTATTAGTTGTATTGCATCTTTGGTTTAATGGTTAAAATATTTTATCATAAATTATTTAAGAGTTCTGGAAGTTGATTATGGATCCTATCTTTTTTATATTAAAAACGATGATGTACGAGAATTTCCAAAAAAAACTTTATTTTTTTCACAAATAACTAAAAATCAACACTATTTTATCCTTTGAAATTATAATCCAAGTAAACACGTAATCAGATTTCGTTGTTTGGAGACTTAATTATCTTTTTCGAAATAAAACTATTGAACCGTCAAGTATATTAAAATAAAAAATATACAAGTATTCCATTCACAGTTCTTATGACCATAAATATGGATGAAGCGTATTTTCTAGGGCTATTGAGATATTTCAGTATGAAATTTTTATAACTGAAGTAATAGGTAATTCGGAAAGAAATAACCATTTTTTTTTGCGTCACTCTAACGTCAGTTTATCAATGGTCACCGTTGAGTTAGCGCGTCGTGGTTGGTATCATTTTGAAGCTCTATTAGTACTCTTTCTACTTTAATGTTTTTTTTTTTAATTTACTGCTGTAGAAAAATGCAGAACCCTGAAATTGAAGAAATACATTTTCGCCATATCATGGTGTTATTGTTTGATAAGGGACTAAAATCCAAAGAAACCACACAGACCATTTGCGATGCCATCCACTTCTCATCCTCTGTAATAATTCTTCTTCTGAGAAATGGACCCGTTTTGTGTTTGGAAAATAGAGATGCACAAATGGTTTTATATAATATAAACATATTTAATCTGTCTATTCGAATACCCATACTCACAGCGAAGAACTAGGTAGCTGATGTTGTTTTTGTGTCATGCGATTCTATCGTATAAGATGTAGGCATTTTAATAGTTTCTTGATTACTCAAGAATGTTCCATTTCATAAGGAATATTCTAGAATAGCGTTTTATTTATTTATGTCAAAAGTATTAATATATAGTTAAATAAGAATATTAGCTGTTATTGGTGAGAATCTTGTTTGAGCAATTAAATAGTAAACAAATAAAATGTGAATAAATATCATTAACACTAAGTAACTACACAAAATTATTGTGAAATAAAATAATATGGTATAGAAATAAAGTAACTGAATGAGAGAAAAACAGAAGCCTCATTAATTCAGCCATGTTTTGAGTCTTTTGATACTGCTTAACGATTCTACAAAGAAATAAAAAACATTTTTTTATTTTAATAAATTAATCATTAAATTCAATTAAAACAAAATTTGCCGAATTCGAGTGTAAACATTGCCATTCTTGGTTATGTCAGAATTTATGACCTATTAAGTAAATTGACATAATTTCCTTCTGGGAGTTGTCTCTAACAATTTCACTCAAAGAAAATGGCCCTCCGCTCTAGGCCACATCCATTATCACTCATTTCAGAAGCGCCATGTTTAATTTTAAACATTTTATGTCAACAAGGTCACTGAAAATCAATTTTTTGTAATTATTCCTGTAAGAATTATCTGAAAGAATAAAAATGATCTCGTTTTACATTTTGCTTAAGAATATTATAGAAGGAATAATTGTGTATATGTTTTGTTTTTAATGGAGCTCATTTTATAGCTCTCAAATACATCACAAAAATTAATGTATGTAATGTTTCATTCTATAAAAGGTATACTCGTATATATGTTCCTAATTAAGGGCATATTGCAACCACAATTCAAATCTCAAAACAAAACCTTGTTTAATCATCGCTGTGGTGCACATACTATAAAACTATAATTCAGAAACATACTGACTACTACTATAAGTATCAAATTTTGAGGTCAGGCCACTACTTCTTATGTTACACCATAAGAAGTACTGGCCTAACCACATTTTCATCGATAGCACTGGATGAAATAAATGACTTTCGTCTATCACCAATTTTAATTGATTGGCTATGACTGGTATTTTGCGTAGGAAGAATCAAATTCACACCAATCTTAGGTATTTATAGAGCTTAGAAATGGGAATCGAACCCAGGACTTTCGGTTTGGTAATCAAACATTTTAACCACTCAGTTATTCACGTCAGGATTTTTATTTAAATAATAATAAATAGTGCAATACGAGTATTTGGTATTAAAAAAAATGCCTTTAAATTACATCACATAAATAGTATATTTTATATAAAAAATTGGCTCTGCGCATATACAATAATTAAACATTAAATTAACCATTATTTCGACAAAAATATGATATAGTAAGAGCCTTTTTTACACTAGCAGTACTTGGGCTAGTAAGAAACGTTGTGTTGACTGCCTCGTATTATTTCCGGGAGTTTTCAACGAAATTTCTCTGAAATAAATATGTTCTACGTCGTGGCACCCCGTTGTGTGAAATTCAATTAGTTTCGACTGTAACAAAGGTCTTTTGTTTGCTCAGGATTCTCGATACCTCAAAACCTTCAGGGCTTTCAGGAGCCTTTGAAAGTGTACGAAATAATTATGTTTGAAGTTATATCCGCATTATGAAATTACACTTGGCACACGTATTAAGAGAAAATGGGAAATTTTAACGGCTTTGTCTTAATTATTGTGAATTTAGATTAAGCTTTAGTCACATAAAGCGTCACAATTTACCAATTGACTGGTCAAGAAAATTGTTTATTTATTCACGGAATCAACATTCAAGTAATTTATACAGAGGTTAAAACATTGTTATAATATAGTGATTAAAGTAATATAAGATATTAAATATAGAAAACAAACTAATAGGCGAAATAATACAAAAAAAATAATAAGAAAAAATTAACAAATTAAAATGAAGTTCTCCAGGATCTCCAGGGAGGCCCAAAACATGTAATCGTTTAAAATAAATGTGAATCAAAACTAAATATTGTATAAGTATACGATGTTTCGTGTTTAATACTTATCTTAGGACAATAAAGGTATTATGGTACAAGGCATGAAGAATCTAATCTTACAGAACAGTAAAACGGCAATTTTCCGTGTCCACATGCTCCAAAATATGGAGAGAATATGGTAAAAAATAATTTAATTCATCAATTAACTATTGCTAAATAAAACAGTTTTAACCTTTTCATTACGCTCGGTGGAATACGAATTATACTGTCAATTATAAAACTAGTATTTGAAGCATAAATGTACTTATCTGGTCTATTTTCGTATATCACATTGGTTTTGGTATCCTTTATTTATCAAATGATGAATAAACTGTTCTAAAAAAGTAGCAAAACGATAAATCACAGCTATCGATGTCAGTGATAGGGGAATATTACACGGCATATATCGGGTACCGATGCGAACAGGTTAATAAATAATCATTTGACTCATATACAAGGGTGCTTCAACAAGTACCCGTGTTAGTCAAATGAACAAAAGTTAAATAATTGCATTATTTTGAATCGTAGTTAAATTATTTGTTTATTTTTTACAGCTAGCAGAGGCCGGTCTTCACCATATCAGGGATCGCAAACCATGACAGCACGGGGAGCTCAAGTTAACGCCGGATTCTGTTCCACGGACACGGGTTCGAGACGTGCCAGCAGTAGTGTGAGTCAGGTAGATAAATTTTGCTTTTCACTAAAAAAACACCTGCAGCGCATATTGCTTATGTATGATTAATCGTACCTACACACCGCTGTGCAAAACACAAAACAAAAATCGTGGATTTTAAAGTGTTCATAAATAACACACTAAAAAATCATTTTTGCATATGCTTATATATTCACGCTCGCTCAATAAAAATTAATAATGATAAGCACGTTTTATTATTTTAATTTAATTAGGCTGTTTAAAAAAACTCCTTTGGTTATTATTGTATTACGACTATAACGATTACAAATGTAGGCAATTTAACATAAGTACTAAGCTGACATTTAACATAACAGCATAAATTTTGATTTAAATTTTCTCTTATTTGTTTCTGCTGTAGTATTATGCTCCAACTTTGTAAGAGACATTGTAGAGCAAATACATTGAGTGATCATGGATAGTGAAGGGGAGTACAAGAATTTGAGTAAATTATACTACAATAATTTGTTTTGCTATTACAATGAATAGAAAAAAAACAATAACAAAGGAAATATTTAACGCAATCTATTTAATGGGACCATAAAAAAATGTAAAAGATACATTTTTTCTACATTTTTCTATTCCTTATCCGTCTCATGGTTAATGTTTGCCATACTTTGACATTTATTATAATTGTGTCATCCAAAATTATCTCTATAGTCGTTGTTCTATCGAGTACAAAGTATTCATAGTTACAAACAGCCTTCAAAATGAGATATAGGAAGCTTGAAAACAACAGGAATATTGAGGGGTTTGTTTACTATTAAAAAAAGAAGTTTGAAAAAACTTTTTTATGGATGAATGTATCATTTCACAGAAAACTCCGTGGTGGATAAAATATCTGAAAGAGTTTAAATTATATGCTGCTAGTTAAAGGTCGACAACATGCAGGTTAATATTTTGTAGTACTGCGTGGTCAAGTATGGCGTGTGATCTTGTATAAAAAGACAAGCAAATGAATCAATACAGTGTTTTCACGCCTGAAAATTTTCAGCTGAAGAAGACTGCGAAAGACTGTTTTTATTAAATTATTGTTTGCGTCAAAGGGCATGA
The DNA here is from genome assembly GCA_022606575.1 of Glossosoma conforme. Classification (NCBI taxonomy): domain Eukaryota; kingdom Metazoa; phylum Arthropoda; class Insecta; order Trichoptera; family Glossosomatidae; genus Glossosoma; species Glossosoma conforme. The sequence continues at coordinate 3,041,341 of JAGTXR010000035.1, read as the reverse complement.
AAAAAATAACAAATTCGGCCGCCCAGCTCATCGGAGACCGCGTCAAAGTTTTATTTCTTTTGGCCGAAATTAACATTTATATTGAATTATTTTTATACTCTCAGCTCGCCCGCTGTTTCAGCTCTCAACGTAATAGAGTTGTGCCTTGATGTGTTAAAAAATAACCTGTCGAGACTTCATAGAGGTGTGCTTTTTATATCACGATATTATAATTTCTCATTTGCAATTCCATAAGGAATATTTAATTAAAACAATAAACGTCGGAAGAATTGGCATGGCAATTCCGTTTTATTGGTTGATAGTTTTTTTTGTGTCGCGCTTTAGTAAGCATATTTTTACAGGATTCTTCTAGAACTCCAACCACTCAATTTTTTATGACATTAGTAATTTTTTACGACATTCGACCTTATAAAAGAGTATTTAAAATTTATTTCATTTAATACTACTGTTAATTTATAATAATGACATTAAATTGAGGCTTACTTAAAATTCAATTATTAAAAAAAAACATTTATTTTAAAATCTCTTAGTGAAATTAATAATAAACAAACATTCATGAAAAAAAAAAAATGATCAATAACTCTTGCTGGAATTCATTTTTTTTTCTTAATACGACATATTTCGGCTACGTTGGGTAACCATTGTCAAGACTATGAATATTTATAGAAATATGTTTTTTGTTGATGATGCATGTATTAGGAAAATACTACTAATGTTAATTTTACAACGTCAATGATCCTTAGTTGCGATCTTTTCCATTGAGGCTTCAACTAAGAAGAAAATTAATTTTTAATGGAAAAAACTTCTCAAATAAATGCGGTTTTATTATATTAGTAGGAGAAAAAAAAACAAATTAAACCAAAAAAATATTAAAATATTTTTTTTTTGTTACATTTAAAAAAGAAGGCAATGTTTTTAAAATAATGAATACTGAAAATACTGTAAAATATCAAATTTAAAGATCTGTAGTTTATTACATTGATTGATATGTTTTGTTATCAAAAGATGGCCAACATCTTTTAATTACAAAAAATAGATCATTCAGTAATATAAATTTCTTTAGATGATGTTATTATTTCACTATTAAGGCTTTAAAATGTACGAATATCAAAAATTATTTTAAAACGAGGAAAATTATAAAAAATATGGGTCAAATGGTTGATACAAATATGATGTAAAATGTTCAATGTAGAGCAAGTGTGATGAAGGTAGACTAAAATTGAACAAAACAGTGCCTTTCAGCATGAAAAATGAATGAAATTACTCTTCCCTGAAAAGTGTTGATTAAACTATGTCAGGTTGAGTATTTCTTCGTTGTCATTCAAATGGAGTAATAACTTATGCAGTGAAATTTTCAACCAACAAAATATTTCAGTGGTATTCTAAGTCACATTTAAATACTCGTATAACATTTTCAGTGAAGTTTATTCATATCTTACACATACAAAAGTAAATACTCGACAAAATTTAGTTATATAAAAACGTTTTAACAATTCACTGTTAAATCATGATAAAGGTTTTCAATTATTTAAGTTTATAAGAAAATATTGAATTATTCAATAATGATATTAAATTTTTTATAATTTTGTAGTTTTTAAGGCCTGGGATAGTTGGTATTATGGGATGATTAAACCTAATTTATTATTTTTCTTTGCAGTATCAACCTTAAGGATTAATTTTTGGCACCACAAAATGTTGCATTTGTTATATACATTCCTTTTTAGCCTTCTTATTTACACAAAAAGTGAAAACACTTAATTTACACAAATATTCTTGTCAAAAGCGCCTTATATAATATTATTTTCCCTTCAATCGTTCCTACTGTTATATGCTGAATAAAACCACCATAGTGCAAGACGTTACCGATCTATTGGGTATGGTTCTCTGAGATTGTTTTCATTAAGTGTCTTCTTCCTTTGAATCTACTAACCTTTTAATTTACAATGTGGAGCAAAATATTCTTCTCTAACATCGCATACCAAAGGCATCCTATATTTTCAGAGTCTTTCAGTTAAACACCATATCTCACAGGCGTACATCAAAATCTTTCATGCACAATTTGCTTGTGTAGTTTTGAGTCAATTTTTTGATTTCACAATTTCAGATTAAAATAAATTTTTATTTGATCTATGCGACTATTGAATTATGATTTTGTTCTACTATAATATATATTTATGTTCTACTACTGCTTGTACTTAGTGATAAAAAAAGACTAGAGGCCTTTGCGATGTGGTCACACAGAAAAATTAACGAAATTTTCTGGAGAAACCACGTCACGAACAATGAGGTTCTAAGGATAATCAAGGAAGATAGACACCTAGTAAGAACCATCTCAGAAGGCGATCCTGATGGATCGGTCACATCATGCGCCATGATGGTCTTCTACACGACATTGTCGAGGAGATGGTTGTGAGAGTAAAAACTGCCAGGGCGACTGGACAGTCCTACCAACCGGCAATAGGCCAATATTTGGCGTATGCAAACACCGCTTAACATTCGAGCACATGAGTTTACGTTGCTCTTATGTATAAACTGAGCTGAAGGAGGGTTTCGAGCACATGAGGAGCACCTGAGCTGAAGAGGGCACCGAGAAGAGTGGAGATCGAGATGCATGATTTTGTTGCTGCAAACCAATCCACCGGATTGATACTACGAATAAGACTATTGCTTCAAAAATATGCAAATTTTTGTGCATCTTACCGTATATATTTTACAAAAAGTGAAATAAAATAGGACTCTTATTACGAGACACGAATGTTTTATCAGAGATTCCGTTGAGAGTTGTTGTTTTTCTTGCAGACGTAATGAAAGCAGGCATGATTTATTGAGTTGTGTCGTGCAGAGGCACCGGGTTTGTAATCCACCACGACAACTGCCGGATGAGGGAACTAATGGAATCTGAGAAGGTGCGATCCGAATGTTAATTAGGGTAAAGTCGAAGGAGAGTTTCTAGATTCGCCAGATTCATCCGACGGCAGACGTAGTCGCAGCCATCTTCTACTAAGATCGAGTTAAACCAAAGTTTTGCGATTCAGTTTAACTTAGCGTAGAGAGAAGAGAATAATTAACCATATTACCTATTGTGTATAATGCTATCTATATTAACACCGAAGCAAAGATGTTTTGAAGATAAAAGACACAACGCAAAATTAGAAAGTTTTTTTTGATGCATATATTAGGACATAGATGGTGCTGTAAAATAATTATGTATTGAAATAAAATAAATTCGTTCATTGTAATCATTATTCAAAATCTTAACTAGATGTTTCTCAATAATCACCTAAATTAGACACACTCAGATTAATTATTGTCAATTTGTAACTAAAAAAAGACTTACTAAGATTATTATTTCACATTATTCTATCTATTTATAAATACCTTTTCATGTATATGTAGAAATATAAATCATTCATAGTACTGATTAACATAGATATATATACATATACATATATGTTTATACATTTTTATTTAAACACATACAGGAGAATACCGATAGATGGTGATAGTAATTCTGTAGTCTCATTTGTGGAATTTTATGACGCTTACCATGGTGCGTATGGCATAGCGCTGCATGTGAAGTGTTGATCCGCCAACGTCACAAACTTGATTCACGCATGATCCTTATTACTACAGGAATCTACTATGAATGGGTAGTCTTTACGGGACGACTTTTGTCTGCCACCGATTTAAATTAATAGGCTATGACTGACATTTTACGGGTGAGGGATCAAATGCACACCAACCGGGGGTATTTTAGAGCTCAGTAATCGATGAAAAATCATTTTTTATTATCTCCGTCATGGATAAAACTAACGACCTTTGGTTTGCAAAGCAAACGCTTTGACCATTGAGCTATACCAGCTAGCATAAAAAGGATAGAAGCGATTAAAATTATCTGTATTTAAAACAAAGGATTGCTAATACGGTTACACTTTATTATGTTTGCTTATCTTACCACATTATTAAACTTATTTCGAGTTAATGAAGCTTGAAAAATTGAGCATACATGCAAGTCGTGAATACGAGTATAAGAAAGCATAATTAGAGGCCGACATGTTGATATCTAGATGCGAGTTGTGTACCGAGGGGTGCGATAGTGTCGTTAACCGAGTGACCCAGCTCGCTTACTTCGCGTCCAGAAGTATCACAGCCAAGTATTAATAGATTATCTGATACTAGACCAACATCGCGTGACAAACATGGGTCTAAAAAGAACAGGCAAGAGTGTAGGCATCGTAGCAGTAAAGTTGCGAGCACCTGGATTTTTTTTTCAGGTAAACAAATGGGTTTTCACTGGATACTAATGCACTCTCATGAACCATAGAATTTTTAGTTATCATAGTATGCTACAAGATTTTGATCCTTCACGGATTCCATGACGTTCAACAAAGTTGGTTAATGCTGAGCAAGATTGTCTAAGTGTATGCAGTACGTGAAATGTACGTTCTGCACATTCAAATTATGAAAACGTACTGAAGTGATCAATATTTGTTTAAATTAATTAGTTTTTTAATTTTCTTATTAGAATGATTACTACCAATCAATATGAACATTAATTGTTAAAATATCTAATATTGTCACGTATACTTGTCTTGTCATTTATCGCATGTAATCGTATCATATTCTCTTTAAGAATACGTACATAAATATATATAAATGAAAAAATAAATACTTGTAACTACATATACGGCTTAAAACGGAGGCATCCTTCAAAGACAGACTCAAAGACTCTTACTAGAGAGACCTAGAAGCGATTTTAGATTGACCATTTGGCCTTAAAAAGCGCTACAAAAATACTGATTTAATAATAATAAAATAAAAAACTGCTCAATCTATTTAAATAATATTTTTGTACCCAAGTTAACTTGGATGCTGCACGCAAAAAAGATTGATAGTGTTTATGTACAAGTAGGGATGATTACAAATGTACGAGTATATTGATATTCTTGAAGAGATTCAGATTTTATGAACGAACATACATAAGAAGGAAGATACAAACAGAGCATTTCAATGTTATGCTATCATTTTAATAAGAAGTTTTATTAAATTATCTGAATTTTATCCACATACATTTATCATTTATAATTTATGAGTATTCAGCAAGTGAGAGTTGATGCAAGTGATACTTGAGCATAGATGAGCTATGGTAATTAAAAAAGAACAGTCTTAGTTACACAATCTTTTTTCTGTGTCTAAGGATTGAATGTTAGATATATGTTTTCATTTAAGCATTAAAACAAAAAATTCAAATTAGTATCCAAGGTAGGCTTCAAAAATAATATACTGAGATTGCTGAGCGTAGAATGCATATAGCATTGGTATGTCCATTAGTCAATACATTTAGTTTGCATCACAGTATACACCTTCCATTCATATTCAACAAATCACCGAAGTATTCTGACCACGTGCCGATGCAGTCAATGCACAATTATGAATGCAAATATAGTAATATAGTACAATTGTACATATTTAACTAACTAAAGTAATGAATGAACAACACGTCTCTTCCAATTAAGTCGTGTCGCTCAAGATTCAGTATCGTGGTTCCAATAATCATGTACGAGTTTACGAATATTACTGATTATTTTAAAAATCTGTCTCTGGTGTAAAAAATGAGTTGCATAAGCTGTATTTACTTCAATTATGTCAACTCAAAATATGTTATTATATTGTTGGTGTATTGTCAATATGGATTCTAAGAGTCTGCCGTTGATGAATATGCATACATATAGTAAAATATACAAGAGCCATCACTGATACTCTTCAGTATGTGCTTAAACAAAAAAAAAAACAGTTCAAAAAGTACCATTTGAGTATATTTGTAAAAGCAGTGAGAATGAAAAAAAGGTGTAGTAAATCCGTTAAACGTCTGTTTTAAATTTAATTTATTATATCAGATATTAAAGAATCATTAATTATCGATTGACTTCAAAAGGTTTTTTGGGGCATATATTCAAAAGTGTCGTATTCGCGGTCGAATTTATGCTTCGTATAGAGTTTGAAGATGAAAAAACAACATGTTTTAAAATAACATACTTACTTTCAAGGCGCAAATTCTATTTGCAAAGTCCTTTATATTTTTTTGCATTTTTGTTACGTGTTTATTATGGTGAGATTGAAAATTCGTCTTGCATAAAGTTCAGCCCTTCATGGAACTATTTTTTGCAGGTGTCTGGAGACGAGCAGCGTCGTCTAACTGGAGCTGGATCCAATGACAATCGCACTCAGCATGCTCGAGGACTTCCTTCAGCCCTAACTACCTACGGCTCCGTGGCTTACCAGCTCAAAGATGCCAACATGGAAGCTTCTGGAACCTGTGATTTTGTATGCAGGGCTATGCGCATTGTCAACAGAACAGGTAAATATATAAGTAATATTGTTTTTTTTTTTATGTAAAAACACACAGGAGAATATCAAGAGATGGTGATAGTAATTCTGAAGTCTCATCTGTGGAATTCTATGACACTTACCGTGGTGCATATGGCTAAGAGCTGTATGTGGAGTGTTGATCCGCCAACATCATAGACTACAGCCCGAAATTCACGCATCATCCTTATTATTACAGGAATTTACTATGATTGGGTGGTCTTCACGGGACGATTTCCGTCTACCACCAATTTTAATTAATAGGTTATAACTGGAATTTTACGGGCTGAGGGATCAAATTCACACCAGGGGTACTTTAGAGCTCATGAAATTGATTCAAAATCCATTTTTTTTAATCTTCGTCGGGAATCGAACCAACGACCTTTGGCTTGCAAAGCAAACGCTTTGACCATTGAGCTATACCCGCCAGCAAATATTTGTTTAACTAGATACAAATAACAATTATTTCAGCGTAATTTTTTTAAAATAGTGATTTTATGTTTAAATGAAATGATGTTTTTTCAAGCTAATTTTGTATTTGAGTAGTATTAATCAACTCTCCTGTTTTTTTTAATATGTTTCTTAGGGTTTCATTTTTATGAGAGAGCAAAGATAATCAGATAATAAAATTCTTGGAAAATCCACTTCATTTTGTATTAAAAATATAATGTTAATATTACTTTTTTTTTCAAGACCTTGTTATTCGCCAATATGATGGTTTTTCAAATGTTTCATAACATTAAAAAAATATAACCTAAAAAGAGTACCAAAATTAAATTGCTTAATCTTATCAGGAACTATGTTGCCACTGTATCAAAGAACTTTGACATTTTAAAGTTGCTGTTATTACCTATACGCAAAGGAGCTTCTTTTTTTATTTAAATAACGGCAAAAAAATATACGTTCATCCTGAAATAATATTATGGTCTGCAGTAAGCAAGATTTTTTTCCTCCTCTTCAGCTCGTCAAATTTGACGTAATTTGTAACGTGACGTAATAACAACTTGTTTTTTAAAAAGCAATTTTAAATTTTATATAGGTTCCTCTTTAGAGAGTAACTTTATATTAAGATGCTCCGATCCGAGTTATTGCGGGTCAAATTAAAGCGTGACGAAAAATAATTAGAATATAGTTTTCGAAAATTGAGTCCTCGTATAAAGGCGGTTTTTTTAAAAAGACATGTGTAGGATTAGCAAACTTTTTGTTTGAAAAATTGCCATTTTTTTCACTTTGCGTGTTTTATGAGCTTAATAGTTTTATAAGTATAGAATATGTAACAATCTTATATTTTTCACAATTTACTTCTTTTCGCGTTATTTACTATTCGATTATATAACCGTATTACAATTATACATTATTGGGAAAATATGAGTTGAACGCCTTGGAATTATTTCTCCATCAGCTACACTTGACAATCTTCTGAGAATTTTTTTTATGTTATTAATTAACAAACATATATATTGTGTTTGACAACATCAAAGATAAAATAAAAACATAATATTGATTAAAAAGAAAACTTGAATTATTACAGTTATTTGAATTGCTCGTTTAGTCCCGATCTAATAGATGTAATGTCTACAATTTCTGTAAAATATATTCTAATATCGCTTAGCCAATTTTTAAGCTTAAATTGAAAAGTGTCAAATAATCTAGAGAAGTGATTTCTCCATTACTTATTGTCAATATTATAATGATAAAAAAGTAAATAAACGTAATACATAAAATAAAAGAAATCATATAATTTCATATGTTAAATAATGTTAAATACTTGCGGTAGACATTTTTTTTACGTAGGATGGAAATTTATGTTTAAATTAGTAAATCAAATTAAATATTGAAGAAGTAATATTGTGGCTTTTGGGTTAAGCCGTGTGTGGCGAACTTCCTTCAATCAATATTTTGACCGCCATTGCAGGGGTCTTCTTCAAGATTGATACTTTATTTAGTTTTCAGTTGGTTTATTCAGATAATATATTTTTTTTAAATTACGCTGAAATATTGGTTGAAGGAAGTTTGCCACACACGGCTAAACCCAAAAGCCACAATATAAAATCTGGCCGTGAAAACCTAAGAAGTTATTGAAGAAGTAAGTTAAAATATTTTGGAAATAATTTATAATTAATATATATTATATACAGCGGTACTTTTAGGTAGGTTATAAGGTTTTCGCAATGAATCATTCTCAGAAAAATTGTAAATAATTTGTCATTTCTTGTATTTTTTTTGCAGTCGTGGTGACAGTTCTTCTTGCCTGCTTGTCGACTCTCCCCATACTAATGCTAATTATGGGTAAGTTCTAATTACTTAAAATATTTATTCGACTTGATTATTATTTTCTCAAAAAATCTGGCAAAATAGCTATCATTAATTCTTGGTATTTAATCAATGTCTAAATTTTGAACAATTAAATAATAGTTAATATTATTTTATTTTACTTAAGTAATTTTATTATTTTGTTGGAATGTGTTTTATTACTTTTTCTTAGTCTTATACTTAAAAATAAATGTTTAGCATCAAATGGTCAGTAATCCTAATTTTTTTTCTTAAATTGGGAGTCTTCAATCACTCAATAATATAATGATGTTTAAAAGTTTATGTAAATAAAAATACATGACAACTATAGAAAATCTATTCTTAATATACAACAAGGATAAACCTTTGTTTAAAAATCCTGCTTTCTCAACACTTTTACGCTTCTGAGACAATAAACTAAACGTGAAAATTACCCCAGAGATCCATACGAAAATAACCTTTTTAAAATGGCTGTCACACGAGATGTCCATTAGCGAAAAGCCTTCGAAAAAAATACGAAAAGAAAACACCGGCTCGTGGCTGAAAATGTTATGAAATTTTTTAAATTTAATTAATCTATAATGCAGCAAAAATGCATTTATTATCACAATTAGTAAGTCAACATTAGTATTGTTCATTTATTATAAAAATACCAAAATTAGCACCCTATTGATTGAACACATGCGCCGCAGCGCGAGTACAATGTGAAGCCTCATTATTCTCACTTCGGAAATGATGCTTTTTGATTTCCGGAAACAGAGATGAAAATAGATTTCGTTCCAAATCTGATGGAGGTTTTCATTTTGTATTTATTTATAGGATTGAAAATGCGGTTGGAATAATTTTGTAATTCAGTAACTCAACCCCCGAATATGAAATATTATAACCAATTGAATGTACAACTGCCCCGGGGACCGTTCAAACATGTTGTTTGAATATTGAAGTGGTTAGAGCTTCATAATAATATACAATTTTGAAATTAAATTCCATTTATTGCAGCGTTGACACATTTCATATGTGACATAATAATATTATATCGTTATTATTTATTTTAGAATTATTTTGAATTCGAATGAAAATTAATTCATTATCGTAAGCCTGCGTCCGTCCACTGTTGAACGTATGCCTTCCACATGAATCTTATTCCTTTTTTAACTCCATCTTCCGCATATAGGCTACTCCTGCGAAAATTAATTAATTCAAACAAATATATGTTTTTTTAATATTTGGTCATATTGTTATAAGAAATTGTTTTTACAATAAGTATTTGAAATAAATAAGGGAATTATCGGTGTTATACTCAATATAATGAATATTATTGGTCCGAAAGCTAATTTTGATAATATTTGAATCATGTAAGTAATATGTCTTTTGATATCCTGTCAATAGCTGTAGTACAAACATTATTTTTAATAGTTTCCAGAGTGAAAGCTCAAGTGATTAATAAGAAGACAATGTAGTATCTTACGGTACACAAGACGTAATAACTATGTATATATTTTTTTAGGTTTTTTTTTTAAATAAATATCCAAGGCACATGAGCGTTTGTTGATCACTTTTTATTAAGGAAATTGGATGTTAAGCCTGATGATTCCGAAGCGTAATTTGTCCTTTAGAGGAAGGTATTGATAGTCGTGGCAAGATTTAACCGAATGGAAACCATGAGCCCAAATATGGGTCCGCTGCGGGAAGCCCGCCAGTGCCGTTACTACACCGGTGTGTTATAAAATTGTAAATTTTCGGTCAATGTTATAGCTTGAGTCTATAGCGACATCTATCGTTTGCCCAAGAAAGAAAATAAATGGTTAAGATTGGACACCATTTAGGGGTTCAAATCTTCGATAATCCACGAAGCGCTGCATAGATTCAGGGTCATGGCATCCAAAAGGTTAATAAATAAATAGTATCGTTAAATATCGATACCATGGTTAGTATAGGTACCATTGGAATGAAAATTCACAGTAATATCGATAAGTTTGCATCGGAAAAACATGCATTTATTTATGTTATGATTAATATATTTAATAGGGCGGACTTAAAATTAATTTTCGGAGTTGAAGCGTAAATATCAATACACTGTGTCGAATGATTTTACCTCACTCATGCTTCAGTAAATCAAACCATATTTATATAATAATTTATAAATTATCAAATATTTTGAGTATAATTGATAAAAAACGAAAAATATAAAGTGTGTGTTAGTAATTTTACCTCAGTCATTTCACAACAAAACGGTTTTATATCTCATTTTACACGGCAAAGTGTTTTTTTCCCGTCTCAAAAACATTGATAATCTGCGCATGTATCTCCAAGTGAAAACATTTTAAGTCGCCGCCATCACATCTCATATTCTTTAAGGAACACGGATGATACGTGATTTCGGGCGAAAACAACCTCTTATTATTGTGCACGAACGTGACTCCTGAAAACCAGAAACGCAAGACAAAAGAAAAAGGCTTTCATATTTTAAAACGGAGAGCCTTTTTAAATAACACGTCAGTCAGCTTAGTGAAGCGAAAGCATGACATTCACTTAAAGAATGTCTTAATTTATAATCCATACGTTAATAGCATGTTGTAAGCGTGGCTAAAGGTTGATCGTCAAAGGCAAACAATATTGATCAGTGTGATTTGTTCAGTGATCTTAGAGTCCAGAGATCCAAAAGTCTCGTTAACGAAATAACTTAGGTAAGATTAGGTTAGTGAGACATCCAGTGCAACAGTTGTTCCGTGCTCCAAATGTCCCATGCACCAGAAGTCCATTGCGTTCCATGTCGCTGAATGAATTTTCTGTGAACGAAATGCGGCGGAACCGTGTTATTAGTTCAGTTAAGCTGATTTTAGTTCAAAATGTTCCACGCTTTAGGAGTATCTAATCAACTGATATTTAAAAAAAAATGCTGATCTAAATACATTTAAATACGTCAGATACTAATACAAGTACTTTCACTAAGTAACAAGTTACACTAATTCAGTGTACTATGTGTGTTGCTCTTTGTTGTATTCATATTTCGGTTGAATTTGCCCCTGGCACGGTTTTTATGACATTGTGCTGCGCTCGAGATAACACTATCTGCCATTTGGAGGCTTCGTTTCTCTTTTGTCAGTTAAACGACTGGCCGCTTAGTGCAGCCTTCTAGCGTCCGCTTCTGGGAGTATGTAATCTTGTTTAAAATAAAATGTCACTCTCATGAATTCCTGAAAAAACCTGTTTCAATGTAAAAACAGTAAAAGATTATATTTTCTATGCTCTTCTCAGTTATTTTTTTTTATTTTAATAGAACATGTTGAGTTACAAATACTAGTACAATCTTCTTTAGCCTCTTCATTTTCCATCATCTGGGGTCGGTTCTCTTTGTGCACATTCACTATGTCTGTCTGCCCTGCGTTGCATTCTCAGTCAAACCCAGAGTTTTCCGACCCTTGTTTACAGTTGCAGTCCAGGTCGCCTGTGGTCTTCTAGGCCTTCTTCTCAGCGTGGGTATGTTGAGGGCTCTCTTCACCATGTGGTCTTTATCTCTCCGTGTCCTCCCACCTCAGCATCTTCATCTTTGCAACATGAATCTTATCCAAGTCACGTTTCAGCGGGGTCCAACACTCCGATCTGTAGAGCATAGCTGGCCTTTCAGCAGTTTTGAAGATTTTACCTAAATACTTTAATACAATGCTTATAATAATTATTGTTAAAATAGTCAAGCTTTTCTGTCGATATATCACAATAATTTAAGTTTTTTCACCGTGAAAACTACTAAACCTTATGATTTTTTTCAGTTCACCCACAAATTATCCGTAATATTTCGTATTTATATTATTCGAATTGATATGAATGAGATATGACGCTTTTTTTTTCAGAATAAGTATTTAAAAAGCTCCACCGCGAGCATTCTTTGTCGTTACGCAGTGTCGAGACGCAGATTTTTAGACGCGTTTAAAAATAACTTAAAAAAATGAACTCCAGATTATGATTATTTCGCTTTCAATTTTATTTGTAAAATCGCCGTAATCCGCTGGAAACAGTTATAAAAATGCCGAGACCTAAAAATACACACAAACCATTTTTATTAAATATTCGGTAAGATTTTTTAGTGTCGTAATGTATCCTCCCGCTTACCAGAAAATGCCGATATTGTTCTGTATTTTATAAAAATAACCGTTTACGTTTTTTTTTATCCTGAGCATAAAACTACTACAAAAAACAATATGAAATATCATTATGTCACTTTACTATGAATGAATAAGAAATATTAGTATTATATATTTTACTTCTGGCCATCATCAGGTCTTCCTGGGCGCAGCCACTCGGGCACAGCGCACACTCCAGAAGGTGTGACAGGGTCTCCTCCACGCCGCAGTCACATTCAGTCGGTCCGCTGTAAAACTGCCAGGCCCTCATTTGTGTCCTCGTCTTGCATACTCCGGTCCGAAGTCTGTTAAGGGACCTCCATATATTCCACCCTTGGTCATGTCCAGGGGCTAGGTCTCTTCGGGGCAATCCAAGTATTCCCCCTCAGTTGCGCTTCTCCACATGTTCAGCCGCAGGGTGGCCTCAGGTATCTCCAGTTCCGTTGTCGACTGTAGGAAACTTCTTCTTGATTTGAGCCGTGTAGTTATCTTTTGGTACCCAAACATAGGGTGGAGTGCGTCGTGGGTTGCTTTGGTGAGTTCCTTCTTGGTAGTAACTTCTCGCCGTATGTTTGGTGGGGCAATGCCCGAGAGTTGATATAGCTTTGATATTGGGGTAGGTTTTACCTACTCCGAAAAGTGGCAGGTACGAAGTGGGGAGCCCAACCAAACCTGATCCGCACAATTGCTCTAGCTCTATAGTAAGGTCTGCCCAATAATGAAACGTGCCGGGTGGTTACGGGGTGTCTAAAACCTACCCCAATATCAAAGCTATATTAGTATTTATTAAAAGCAAATACATATAGATTGTATCTGATAACTATATCTTCTATTGTATATAAAATAAATATTAATTTATTTGTAATTAAATATACACATACTGTACATCAAATTCTTTATATACATCAATTCATTCAGAAAAATATCGGCAGAAGCGGGATGTGAACCGCGGGCCTTAAAACCAACCTTTGCCCAGGTCTTTATATACCGCTTAAGCCCCTCGGCTATTTCTCCGCCTAGGCGGAGTAGGTCTTCTTTAAGAAGACCCCTGCAATGGCGGTCGAAATATTTGAGAAATTCGCCACACACGGCTTAACCCAAAAGCCACAATATCTGGTTGTGAAAACCTAAGAAGTTATTTAATCCATATTAATTTATTTGTTTAATTCAACAGAACAGATGTTCCATATTTATGGCGCACAGTACAAACATTAAAACTTAATACATAGATATGACATGAAAAATATTAATAAAAGAATGTTAAGTTTATACAAATCTAAGAAAAAATAAGATTATATAATACATTATAGTGACCTACATGAAAAAATAGATAAAAAAGAGAAGAAATAATAACAGTGGAATATATTAATTGAATTATTTTGTATGTTATTTTGATATTTTTTTACCATGAAATTTCAATTTATTATAGTTATACAAACATTGTTAAAAAATAATTGTCTTTGTAATATAAATTTATTAATTTATTTTTTATGTATATTCAAAAGAACGCTGTTAATACAGGGAGCGGCAAAAAAAGCTGATAGTTTTCGTCGTTATTTTTATTTCAAATCGTCAGCTTTTTTGCCACTCCTGTATAAATCAGTGTCTCATATTCACAAAATAATGTTACGTTTAAATGTATAATGTACGAGGGTGATCTGATAAGTACTTAGCCTACAAAAGAAAAACGAAATTTTGGAAAAGTGGCGATTTATTTCTCAATATAGTTTCCTTTTAGCTCAATACTCTTGAACCAGCGATGCTCCAACTTTATTAACCCGTCTGAAAAATATTTATCAGTCGATTAAAAAGTACACATATTTGCTTATCGTACTTTGAATTTATTTTTGTGTCATCGGTTTAAAAGATAAGTCTTACAAGAAGTTTAGAATAATGAAAATATTACATATTCAGAGATGCATTTGCATAGTAATTTATAATAATTTTAGTACATTATAAACATGGTGACCTTATGTATGTTTTTACTACGTTTCGAGCTAACACAGTAATCAAATAGAAATTTAAAGAACAAATTAAACTGGCAATGAACTTAAACCTAATATAAATCTATTTTTTATTCTTTCAATATTTTCAATGACATGTTATGTGATGAATGATACTGATTCCATATAAATATTAAACAAATTTAATAAAATAAGATGATTCGTGATAATTCGAAAGTAATATTTCATATATATTTTGACTTATATTTAAATAAAATGAGAACGATTCAGCTTTATGAAATAGTATATTAAGAGTAACAAAATAATAAATAATATTTAGCCGATAAGAAAAGCTTTAAAAAAAGCGTTATAATATCAAATTTAAGCCAAGATTCATTTAAATCCATTGCAGTTACTCATGTTGGTAATCATCATCTACTTCCAGTGTATACGAGATGGTAATTCGATTAACATGGTTTATATATTGTATTCCTCCTTTGATAACAAAGTCAGTTGGAATATTCCCAAATGACTGCGATAATGGGCGTGAATGTTTCCTTTCAAAGCACTGGCTTCAATCCAAAAAAAAAATAACACAGAAGAAAAAACAGAGATATGCTTTTATCATTTTTGTCCTTTTTATTTGATATTTTACTGTTAAAATAATAGAAATATAATATTATTACTTTTTTTTCAAGAAAATATTAAAAGCAATTTTAATTTGTAGTTCTTGTGTTTATACCGAAAAACATTTTAATTTTTTCATTAAGAAATTAGTTTGTATATGAAATTTTAATATATTTTTGGCTCTCTTTAAAATATTATTTTTATAAAACTGAAAGGTAATTTTTTTTAAGTTAAAATATTGAAAAAAAGGAAAAATGAATTATATCTCACAAATTGAGCAGAAAAAAGCAATTGGGGTAATGTTTAAATATCTTTTTGTGTTATTTTTGAATGTACACAAACTATGTACAAAAATGTATGAAAACAAAAATAATGGTTAATTTACGAAAAAGCAAATTGTAATATAATAATTAACTTGTAAGTCTTTTATTATTATTATTTATAGTGTCATTAACGTTATTCCAAAAATTGATATAATTTACAGATCTTTAAATTCAAAATGTTTAATCAACGAAGACGACGGTTATACGTTAATTAGTGAACGGTAAATGTATAAATGTACATAAAATATGCCTTAAAACCGATAATGTAAAGGGACAAGTGTATAGATTCCAATATACGGTCTAAGCCTAAAGCATTTCGGTGTCATTACTGACCTAACCACTCCTACAGATGGTGATGTTCCTAGCGTTAATGAGCATCGTCGTAACGATCTGTCGTAGGCTCACCGTAGACCCATCGTAGAGGTTTCGTAGACATCCCGCCTAGTAGAGAGTGTTGTTACTAGGCAACCGCCACTTGCTTGTACGACACGAAGCTTTCAACGGAGAGCTTAAAGCTCCGTTAAGTTTAAAACGCTTTTAGTAAAAACATTTTCTTTGAATGTTTTCTATTTGAATTGTTTCAGGGTATTATTATATTATTGTATCTGAACGCAAAAAACTTAAATTGATTATTTTTTTAAATAAAGTAAATACGAATTTGTAATTTGTTATCAGTGTTATAAATAGAAAGATCAAATAAACAGATTTGACACCATATTGACTTTTCAAGTTATTAAAGTACAAGTATATTAATAATTACATAATGTTCATCTATTTTCATAAAACTATGTAGTATTTTTTGTAATTTCTTCAAAATTATATTAAATAAATAAATTTATTTTTAAAAAACAACAACTTTTTACAAAGTATAATAATCACACTGCTTCAAATAACTGTATTAATGCTTTGTTTTATATGAGTAACATTTATTTTAGATATAAAATAAAAGATTCTATAGAATTTATTCCACATATATATTTTTTTTTTGACTAAATGTTTCAGCCAGGTCGGATGGCCATTTTCAAATCAAAATGCTAATGAAAAAAAAGATGTAAATGTTGATTGTTTTTTAATGGCTTTTGTAATTATAAATATTATTTTGTTGTGACACCAATGAATTCCCTTATACATTAATGATATCCTAAAAACCACATATACCCATCACAAAATTTATATACACCTTTTAGGTCACTCTTTTGCTCTATATAGAGCCAACAAAAATTTAATTAATTGACTTGAAAATAGCCATCCGACCTGGCTAAAACATGTAGTCAAAAAAAATTAAAATATATGTGGAATAAATTCTAAAGAACCTTCTATTTTATATCTGATATAATTGGAAACTACCAAGAAATATCGATTGAAAAAATCGAAATAACATTCATTTTATTTAGTTCGGTTTTTTCGATCGATATTTCTTGGTGGAATTCCATAATATCAGATATAAAATAAAAGATTCTTTAGAATATATTCCACATTTATATGTGTAACTTATTTCTTTTCGTAATTCAAATATCTTTCAAAAGTTTCTACGCTTTATTTTATTATATATTATTTTGTATATATTTTCAACCATTATTATATGCAGATATTGAATAAAAAATGATTTGTGACAAATAAAAACGAAAACAAACCTCTCAATTATTATCGTAAATCCCTAAAACGGAAAATATAACAAGTTCAATTTCAAATGGGTTCAGTAAAAATCTTTCATCACGCTCCCAATGTAATTTTGTGAGCTTCGCTTTAATCGACAAGAAAAGTTTACAGTCAATAAATGGCAAACGGAACAAAAGCTCACAAACGACGGAAAAGCTCGATGGAAAATATTTACGACTCTGTCAGAACTGTCACCGTAAAATGACAACCAATTGTATTTTACAGTGGATTTGATCATCTTTGTCTGACGAAATCTCTAGAGATGTTAAAAGATAGATGTTGCTTTTGCTCTATAACGCTCTATACATTTTTTATATTTTGCACTCAAGAGACTACAATTAACATTTAAAATTATTTCAACCAACAAGCTTTCTGTTCGAGGTCTTTCACCGTTTCAACGAGAAAACGTATTTTTACTTATATTTTTAATTTAAATATTTATAAAACCTGAAAAAAATTATCATGTAATATCAAATAATCTGAAAAATAAATGATATTGTATAAAATTATATGCCGTTATAAATTTATTTTATCATCAGTATTATCATCCACATTTAAATTTAATATATTTTGTATAAAACCATTTAAAATATACTTCTGACACATTTATTGCTGCGTTCTCGAATTAATGCTAGAATTAATGCTTAAATTGAATAAGTATTAATAAGTTAATATTTCAAATAATAAAAGTTATAAATGTACGAATGGATTATATGTTTAATAATCACTGTTATATTAATCGAAACTAAATTTATATATTTTTTCATAATTTTGATTTGAAACTTCATAATTTCGATTATTTATTTCAATACTGACAGGTACAAAGATTTTAAAATTGTTTTTTTTATGAGATTTCAAAATTTTTTTTTTGAATACTTGGCTTAGCCTCAAAATGCCTTCCATTATATCAATATAATGTGTATTAAACTCGTAAGGAACTGACAGTTTCCAAAGATCATTCCTTAATTCCGCCGGTAAGCTTTGGAATGCTTTTGCAGCGTCTGTGTTTTCTCCTTCCTACAACCTGGATCTCTTCAAGAAACAGATAAATATACATTTGCAATCTCTCCATCCCACACACAAACACGAACACTATATTCATAGTTATATCCATGATATAAATATCTTTCTATGTGATTGTATAAGACTTTATATAGCTAATTCATAACATAATACTTCGCTAGAATACCAAGATAAAAATAGTTACCAAAAATATAACAAAGGACGATTCCAGAATATTTAATTTGATTATGTATAGGGTTCGCCATCGAACGTTTTTTTTCAACTAGTGCTTATTTCGTGAATGGTAACACTTAGCTCATATCTGATTTAACAGATAACTAGTTTGATCCTTCCGCTGAACGAATATGGTTGTGTATACGCTTGAACAACGCTGAGAAATATTGCGACATTACTTTGAAAATCATGGTAATGTTGCAGAATGTGTGCGAAAATTGCGTACGGATTTCAAGAAGAGAATCACCGTCAGCTCCGTATGTTTGTAACCTTGTGAGTATAAATAAACTGGCATCCTCATCGATAAATCAAAGCGTGAAAAGCCAAAAACAGTGCGTACACTCGAGAATATTGCTGCTGTGGCAGAAAGTGTGCGTGAAGTTATCAAAAATGTTGAACGAATTTTTGTTCACAAAAAATTGAAGAGGAGGATATTGGCAACATTTGGTTTCAACAAGACGGCGCTACGTGCCACACAGCCGAAGCTACACTCGATGTGTTGCGCCCTGTTTTAAAAAAAAAAAATATTTGGCGGACCCTTTATTTTACTCGTATGTAGCCAGTAACCATCCATTAGTTGCTAAGTCCCAGTAGGTGGCATAGTCTCATTCGAAATAGATTATTAGTTGGTCTACGGTTCCAGACCCTTTGGGAAATGGAATATTAGTTCTTGGCCAATACTGCGATGTCTGGATTCCCAAAAGACACCACCAGACACAAATAATTAAATATACAAGATGTTGCAATGATGTGAATGAAATATTTATTTCTAGAATAAATTCCATAGTCATATGCTTTTTGAATGCACGTTTTGGTTTCGTCGTTAAGCCGTTCATAATTGTGGTACTTTTATATATCTACCTACCAAGAACTGGCAGTTTCCAAAGATCCTTCCTAAATGCCACCGGTAAGTGCTTTACCAGCGTCTGTGTTTCCTCCTTCCTACAATCTGGATCTCTCCAACCCACACACAAACACGAACACAATACACGTTTCCCACATGCAGCGTCCAACATCCCTGGCTGAGCGTCATAGAATTCACTGGTCTTGACCGGCTGTGCTCTCCTGCATGCGATTACATAATAAAAAACTACAAATATAAAGAAAAAGTTATATTCATGATATATATATCTTTCTATGTGATTGTATAAGACTATATACAGCTAATTCATAACATAATACTTTGCTAGAATACCCTAGATCACAGGTCGTCAACCTGATCCGTACCGCCCACTAGTGGACGATACGGGCTTCCGTGGTGGGCGGTGGGGGATTTTTATTTCTCTGCAATCTCCTAAATTCCTTTTAGATTTTTTTTCACCTATATACTGAATTGAAATATATCGAGGTTGGTGGGCGGTAGGAAAATTTTGCCATGAAAAATAGGCAAAAGAGGGCGCTAGGCATCAAAAGGTTGACGACCCCTGCCCTAGATAAAAATAATTACTATTCCAGAATATTTAATCTGATTATGTAACTTTTTAACTAATCTTAAAAATAATATAATAAAAAATACATTTTCTACGCCACAATACATTAAAATTATTTTTAAAACTGTTTTTTAATGATTTAAACAACAACATTTTTTTATAAAATAACATTATTTAAATAAGTCAAAGATTTACCACTGCACTGAATTACAAGTATATTGGTTAGACAATTTAAATTCATAATATTTAAGATTTAATTCTAAAATGACGCAGATTTTTTTTTCATGAAAAATATTCAAAGAGATAAGTATTGTTAATCAAAAGGATTTAAACAACATTTTTTTATAAAATAACATTATTTAAATAAGTCAAAGATTTACCTGTTCAAGGAATTACAAGTATATTGGTTAGACAATTTAAAATCATAATATTTAAGATTTCATTCTAAAATGACGCTGATTTTTTTTTCATGAAAAATGTTCGAAGAGATAAGTATTGTTAATCAAAGCATTACAACCTTAGATTCTAAATCTTTATATAGGTATAAGGAAGGCTGTACTTAGATTTCCTTATTTTCCATTCTCTTTCTGATCTCCATCGCCGGACAAGACAACTCCTCAGGGCATCTGCCAGTAGTGATGGTGACAGCCACGTAATATGAGATGCTGAAATAAGAATATCGCGGATGTACTTCTGTACCTTTTGTTCAAAAGCTCTGATAAAAGTTCTGTTAAAAATAAATGTCTTCAAGCTGAACTATGCTGTCTTATATAAAAATGTGAGGTGAATTCAAAGACACGATTGATGAGCTTTGTAAAAATGACAGTACCTGTCTGCATATATTACATGATTCTTTGATCGAAAATTGGCAATAAAATGAAAATTAATTAAAAGTTACTTAACTTTCAAAGCAATTTTTTTTAATACTGAAATATTCTAACTTTGCAAACACTCAATATTCTATCATTATATCAACGTCGTCCCGTGAAGACCACCCATTCATAGTGAGATCCTGTAATAATAAGGATGATGCGTGAATCTCGGGCTGTAGTCTAAGACGTTGGCGAATCAACACTACACATGCAGCGCTTAGCCATATGCACTATGGTAAACGTCATAGAATTCCACAAATAAGACTTCAGAATTATTATCACCATCTGTCGGTATTCTCCTGTATGTGTTTTCAGAAGAAGAAAAAAATGTAATAAAATTTGGCCGAAGATGTAAAAAAAGAATTTTCTTCGCGAAAATAAAATCACAATATTTTATTCCAATAAAGTATCAGAAAGGTATGCTTTTACGTTGGAAAATGTTTCGAATGAAGATTAATAGCAGTCTGATATTTCAGAAAAAAATAAAATTAAGGGATTATTTTATTTTGATAAAAGCAAAATCTCGTAAGGGATTTTAGTGCTTTATTTTAGATGTTGTTATTTATATATATTGATATCCTCTTCTCTGAATTGGACATCGAATTACTGGGTGGCAGGATGCAGGAGCAGATTGACAATACAAAGAACTTGTTTTCGTAGCACAAATCGCGTTTATTTTAAAGACTTGATTTCTACGGCCGACTGGTATGGCCGGGCGCTAGTTAATTGATGGCCGCGGAACACTGACATCAAGCGCCCCAAGACAGTCGCGGCAAAAAAATAAATTAAAGATGACAGTTGCACCAACATGAAATGGAGCAACTGTCATAACAAGTAAACTGGCGTATGCAAACGCTTGCGTAATATTCTATAATTAAAACTAACGTTATTAGATGTGCATGTCAGGCAAGCGAACAAAAATAAGAGACAAAATATCATTTTTTTGAGGCATCACGGCATCAGCCTAAAAGAGCTGATATCAATATCTATAGTTTTGCTTTTATATATATATATATTTTTTTAATGTAATCGCATGCCGGAGAGCACATCCGGTCAAGACTAGTGCATTCTATGACGCTCAGCCAGGGACGCTGCATGCTGGGAAACGTGTGGTGTGTTCGTGTTTGTGTTTGTGTTTGGGTTGGGGAGATTGCAAGTGTATATTTATCTGTTTCTTGAAGTGATCCACATTGTAGGAAGGAGGAAACACAGACGCTGGAAGAGCATTCTAAAGCTTACCGGTGGCATTAAGGAAGGAACTTTGGAAACTGCCAGTTCTTGGTCAACATACATTAACAGTGTATGGATGTTTGGTTTGAAAAATTGAAAAAAAGTACATAAAATATAACAAATTTATATTAATATATAAGAAAACAGTGAATTTGTTTTATATAAACCGAGTAGATAGATTTTGAAAAGCATAAATTTGTGATGATGTTAATTTTGTTTTTTTAAGTGTTCATAAATTTTTTATTGGCTCTTATTTTTCCGGTCAAAATACTCGTAAATATTTTATTCGTCAGAGTATAAAATAAAATAATTATTTTTATGCATTATTTAATATGTCCCGTAGAGTTATATTAATGAAGCAGAGTGCAACGGAACTTAAACTAACTAACCTTAATATAAAAGTGTCTTAAATTACAAATATTTTTTTTTTAATCTGACCAAAATTTGATTGATTTTCTGATCAGAAATTGATTTAAATTCTGACCATTTATCTTGTCTCCATTTTTATTTATATATTTTAATGCCGTTAATTCTTCCACGATATCACCCGTAATCTACACTATAGATTATATTAATGTATGAGTATGTAAACTATTAGAACAATTTCATTAAAGTGATATGTATTAACTTATGGCGCAGAGACGTGGAATCTAACAGCAAGTATTACCCATAAATAAAGGTCGCCAAGCGTGCCATGAAGAGATCCATGCTCGGAGTGTCGCTTAAACATAGAATCCAAAACGAGGATATCCGCAGAAGAACTCAAGTAGTAGAGGCTTCCCAACGAATAGGCACACTCAAGCGGCAATGGGCAGGATATATCTGTCGAAGATACGACGGTCAATGGGGAAGAAAAGTATTGAAGTGGCACCCAAAAACTGGCAAACGTAGCATTGGCCGACCCCCTGCACGATGGACTGACGACATAAGAAGAATAGCGTGAGTGGCCTGGATGCGGAAGGCTGAATATCGTAGAGAAAGGAGACTCATGCGGGAGGCTTACATTCAACAGTGGACGGATAAAGGCTGATGATGGCTGGATGCCAGTTGCTATTTTTTTCAATCAATTAAAAAAGTGGTTATAATAATAATATATAAAGAATGAGTATGAATCAATCATGTCGTATATTAAAGCAAGTATCAATACATTTTCATAATTAAAAACGTTTCCTAACTATAAATTAAATGTTATTAATATAAAATTATATGATCATTATTTACTAATATGGCTTCAGAAAAAATGTTATTGTATTATTTACCAGAGAAGACAATTGAATGAATAAAAAAAAACGTGGTATCTTTACGAGACACAAAAAAATCTCCACAAAAATCTGTATGTACGCCAGGTACCATTGACTGTCACCCACGATCCCTGAAAATTTACCGGAGGTTCCTACCGTGCTACGCCTGGCAAACCGGCCCCGGCCCGGTGGCCTTTTCTCCCCATATAAATTACATTTCACCCTTAGTGCACATCAAGAAGGACTCCTGAATACTTAAACCCGCGGTCTGAACCGGGCGCTTTTCCTGTAAAACTTTTCTCGAAGACTCGAGCTTTTCGACCGAGATTTTTCACTTTTTCTTGTTCGTTTTATTTTTATGGTGGAGTGGATTCTGTAGTGAGTAAGCACTTGATGATTCTTCTGCAGGTTCCGTTGATGATATGATTTACCACGATGAGTGGTTTAGTTATTACGCGTCGTTAAGAAAAGGTTATCGAAAATTTTAAATATATTATTTGTTTATAGTATTTTATAAATTGTTTTTGAAGCTTAGTTGTTGAAAAATAAAATTTTCCTGCCTTATAAAGTTATTGTATTTGAATTGATAAATTATAACACCATGTTTATTTTATTTATTTTGTGAAAATTGTTTTAATACTCATATATAATTTATATTTAAAAAAATTAAGTATACGAGTATATCTTATAAAATAATAAAAAATATCAAGCAATGCATATTGCGAAAAGGTATCCAAAATATTTATTTTAAAACGTCTACGTTTTTCTTAAATATTGATATCAACTTGATATAGTCCTTTCAGGCTTATGCCGAAAAGCCTCGATATACGATATATTGTCTCTCATTTTTGTTCGCTCGCCTGACATGCACATCTAATAATGTTAATTTTAATTGTATATATAATACAAAGCGTTTGCAGACGCCATTTTATTTGTTTTAACAGTTGCTCTATAA
Source organism: Glossosoma conforme (assembly GCA_022606575.1). Lineage (NCBI taxonomy): Eukaryota > Metazoa > Arthropoda > Insecta > Trichoptera > Glossosomatidae > Glossosoma > Glossosoma conforme. The sequence continues at coordinate 3,017,046 of JAGTXR010000035.1, read as the reverse complement.
AACTGTGAAATAAACGTGAATTGTACTTCTAAACTTGTTCTTTGCTTTGTGACCTGCTCTTGCATCACGCGCCCCGATGACGAACCCGCGACATATTGTGGCCTTTTTAAAGGTGGGGAATGTTAATATTATAAAATGCTTTTGTCACCGAGAATCTTAGCCATAAATTCTCAAGTGTAATATTTAAATTAAAAATTGTTTAGTTTTTTAAATCCATTTTGTTTTATTTTGTATATTTTTTTTTCATCAAAAATAAAATACAATTTTAAATATACAAACTCAACATATTAATTTCATACATGTAACGTCTTACTTTGATAATCTTACGCAAAATATCAGCAATTTTTTAATGAACTGAAAGATACTTTGCATGAAGGATACAATTTTGAAATGAAAAATCTTCAAAATAATTAATTTTAGGAACCTCAATAAGAGAAAATTTAAAATATATGTCTAGTGAGGTATAAAGCCTGCATAACCAACATTGTCATAATAATAATTAGCTTAAGTTCTGGCTAGCTCGATGCGGGGAGCTTTCGATGGAAAAATAAATCCATCTGAGAGAGTACCTGGTTCTTGATGGGAATATAAGAGAGGCTTTACTCTAGAGGTGGGACGTCTGGAGCACGAAATGCAAAAGCTTTACTCTGTGTCTCACATTGAGAAATCCATTAGTAAGCGACCTCAACCAACAGTCTTGAAGAGAAAATACTGTGAAAGCACACCAAGGATTTCAATTCGCATACATATACTCGTATTATACATAGTTCTCTTATGAATTACGAGTTTGTATTTGCACACTTAATAAAGTCAATATGATATACATATATTAAGTTGTCGATTTATGTATTAGATTAGAGAAATCTACCTATTAAATAGATAATAATTTTATACCTTGTTTTAACATGGATCACACTGAGCATTGTTTCACTTGGTGGAAGACTGTAGTTTCTCGATCAATGTAAGTTTCATTAGTTCTTACGTGCACAAACGTACTGACGTGTAAATACGTATTTACTACGAAAGAAAGGGTTTCACAAGAAAGTTTTAATGACAGAATTGTGCCTTACCAATTATAAATGTTTTATGATTTTTTTAGTCACCGAAAAATTATTATGTTTTATGTTATTCGAATTAATCATGAAATAAAGTCAACCCTAGTACAGTGTTTGTTTTTTTTTTAAATATTATTTTTGTATAGTTTTTGCGATGAGTTTTTATAAAGTAGTCCATTCTATAGTGTATTTATGAGTTAACGTGCCCCTTTAAACAAAGTGCTTTAGGGGTCGAGACCATAAGGCTAATTATTCGTTTTAATTACCAAATTGATAATTTATGAATACTATTTCAGTTGAAAACTTTAAGTTGTCGACATATTACCTAAATTTTATCATAATAAGCAATTAAATATAACATGCATTATAGTATAAGATATTCCTTTTTATTTTATAGTCGAGCATCAAATATTAATAATATATAATCATAGATAGAAGAGATACAAAAAATCTGATATTTATTCAAACAGATATTTAACATCACAAATACTTATTTCAAAATTATTTCAAAGGAGTTTGTTATATTCAAAGTGCATCATTATCTATGTCCCACAATTGTTTTAATTATTATCAATACCACCAAATCGATTAAAAGAAATAACAACCACGCAGTTCACCAAGGTAGCAGATTAGTCACAAAAAAAAATCAAGACAAAAAATCAGAAAAACCAACATGCATTGGAGGTCTTCCAACATGGCAATTAGAACTGTAATTCTGATACAAAAAGTATCAAATGATATAATCTTTTTTCAGCCATAACGTATTGTAGAGTTAAAAGATGACTTGATGGTATTTTTAAATTAGTAAACCCATCATCATCAAGTCTATTGACACGATCCCGGAAACTTATCAAAAATAAAATTCCTCTTTAAATGAGCAACAAAATTAAATTACTATTAAAAGCATGTTTAAAATCAAGATGCCCTGTATGATTGAGATATTTCTTCGCTATATATATTTGAGTATTTGAATATATATCACGGGTCCGTGTTTTTCTGTTGAGATTACATAGGTTTAGATAAGCTAATTGCGAAATACGTCAGTTTGATGGAGCTGCCGACTCTAGCAAGCTGTCAGAGTATACGTGAAATGTATTTCAGAACGTAAAGCTTTACGCTAATGCAGCTGAACGCTCGACGTATGCATTTTTTACGTTTGCATTCAGAAAATAAATAAACTCAGTTTTGAATAAACTGCTTCAATAAACACAACGAGTTCAACTTCAATGCTATAAAATAAACACTGAGTATACGAGAAGGTAATTTACATTTACCTATATGTAAAAAAAAAACAAGTTGTACATAGTAAAAATTGTATATTTATTATTGAATGAATTATATTTTTCTTCATGTAATCAGTTAACGAACCTGTCATTATGTTATTGTTATTGATCATTTAGATAATATCAAACGTCGATGAAAATATTTTACAGACCAAGAAAGTTGTTTGTTTTATCTCTATCAATCTTCTTTAACTTGTTGACAAACTCATAATACGTCTTTACGTAATAAAAGCACCGAGTAATTTTTCAATAATTATTCAGTAAATAAAATATTTTTATAAAAATGTTGACTCTTGATAACAATTTCTAGCTTAAGTCGAAATATGACGTCAATTAAGTAATGTAATGTGTTCAAAACGTTATTTTGAACATAACTGTGTTGTATTAAACACCCTAAAGTCTTAAATCAACTGATATAATCAACTTTATATCTTGGATTTATTCAGTCAGGTACAACACAGGGCATTTTGCCACTCTATGCAAATTCAGGGGATCAATGTTCAAAACAGCAAGTATCGAGGAATTTGCGTTGTACGAAATTCTATGTATTAGTAATATTAATAAGGAATGCTCACGCATCGATACGGAGCATGGACCATCCCAATAATCTGCCACTCTATGTAGATTGAAGGTCCAAAATCATTATCGAGGAATGTGCAGTGTATGACATTCAATGTATTCAAATTACTTTTATAACTGCTTACTCATGTTGTAAATTATGGTATAAAAAGGGGTCTCGTATTAAATAAATAAGAATCAAAATATCACCGGTCTTTGGTCTTATCTGCAGTGCCGGATACTTATAACTATAAAATACCGGCATCACCATATAAGCTGATGCTGTAATTTTTGGACCGCGACCTCGGTTCCGGAACATAATGCATTCTACGAGAAATGGTATCAAAAATCAAGCGATTCGTTGTAATATATTTTTAATATCATTTCAAAATATGTAAGATTCACCCATTACATTTGAAATATTTAACAGTTTTAAGCGCATAAGGAAAAATAATAACGTTCATATAATTGAAACTGCAATTGATAAAAATAATGGACGACACGAAACAAAGCCAAAGAAAAAAGATTGCTGTAAGAATTTATGTTTTCTTACCATATTTATTGTGTGGTAAGATGTACTATTATCTTATTTATATGGACATATAATGGAAACACATTAGCAACGTAAGGTTGCTAAGTTATTAAAAGCTACATTTAAGCTCATTAAAGCTCCCGTTATTGCATAATTAATGAAAAGATTTTAATGCGCCTGGAGCGTAGTACCTCTCGTCGCATTTAACATTCAATAAAAGCTCACTCGTAAGTTATATATTTTCCACTTATATTATTGAAAAGTTATTACAGTATACTCATTTATTTTATAAATATAATTTTACTATTAATAAAAAATATTAACGTTGATTTCTCTAGTATTTTTTAATTCATGTTGAATTAACTCATTGCTCTGTAATACAATAATTAAATTTATGTGTCTTACAAAATATATTGTCAATTTATCTAGCTAAAACGTTACTCTAGTCTTTGTGGCTTGAAATATTTTAATGATATTTGTTGTGCTTCTAAAAATAACGACATATAAAACAATATACGTTATTAAAGAGACAATAAAGGTAAAATATTTATGAGCAGCCATTCCTTCATATTGTCAGTTTTCAAGACGACAAAGTAATTTCGTTTGGTTGGAAAATGCATTTTACCATTCTCTGAAGGTTCAACGCCAGTTTTATTCAACCTTTTATACTGTTTCGATTTTTTCGATCGATAATTCTTGGTGAAATTCCATAATATCAAATATAAATAAAAGAATTTTTAGAATTTATGTCACAATATATTTGTAGACGACATGTTTCGGCCACGTCGAATAGCCATTTTCAAGTCAATTAGTACAGTGAGTGTTGGCACTATATAAATAAAATTTTACATTGTATTAATATCATTAAGGTAATCAACTGACAATACTTGGTGAAACTGCATGATTATAATTTAAAAATAATTTAAATTAAAAAATAACAAATTAAACATATTAAATTTTGATTCGCATTTTTTAAAAAAAATATTACATGTTTCTGACTCCCTGGAGACCATCTTCAATAATTTTGAATTTTGAATTTTATTGAAGACGGTCTTCAGAGAGTCCGAAACATATAATCATAAAAAATATATGTGAATCAAAACTAAATATTTTTAACATGTTAATTTTTAATTAAAATTAAATTAACATTTAACTTTTATATTAAGTCATAGTTTAAGAAAATAATACTTGAAAATGATGATAATACCATAAGACTCAAATATGTACCTTAAAAATCTGATTTTTGTGTAACCATTTTAGAATATATCGCAAAATTAGAAAAATATTATTTTTTCTAATTTTGAGTGTTCTCAAGGAAGCTTGGAAGTTTTATGCAAAATGACACAATAAAAACACAACTCCGTTTTCTCAATTTTTTTGAAGATGGAAAAAATAAAAAGAACAAAGAAGAGTTTTACCGATCCTGATGTTTTGTCAACAATGCTAGTATTGATTGTGTATGGTAGACTGAATGCTTCTTGGGCGATGAAATCAATATTCCAAGTGTACCCAAATGAACGTTTCAATTCATAAAGAGATTAGGTGGTCTCATCAGGAGGATTGTCAGCAGACGGACGCAGTCAACATCTTTCAAAATCGGGGTCATCGCGACTTCACTGGAGTCTCTCGTGGAGCCTGAAGGACCATCGTTCAACCCTGGATACGTGTAAGACGAAAGAATCGCAGTGAACAGTGGTTGAAACCAACTTGAGTGAAGATATTGACATATTTAGTGTAATATTGCCTCAGATTCAGTGTTGGTGTTGACGGATGCGAAATGTTAGACGTTTGATTTTGTGACAATAATGCCGTGCTATTTGTATGACAACCATGATATACTTATGACATGATTTTTGTTGTCACAAGTCCAACTATTTGTGTTGAGTATTCCGACACTCGTTCTGAGTATGAGGTCATTGACACTAAATGTGTCAATACATTTACATCGCCACACTTATGTTAGTACTTCAATGACGAATTTAAATGTAATATATTTTGTAATTTCATTGAAGGAAAAAAAAAAGGATTTAAAATTGTATCAATGATAAAGAAAAAAAACGTCATGAATTCAATGTCGAGCATGGCGTATCTCTTCTTTTCGCTGCTAAATTCATCAAGCGTCTGTTCACAACCGCAAGTGATACCAAGAAACCCCCGGGCGCAATTAAATCTCGCTGAAAGTTTTAAGACGATATTTTCAGCAGGCAGCGTGATTCGCATCAACACTGATTGGCTATGTACTGTATCGTGAAAAGCGTTTGTTGAGAAAGATATTTGAATTCAAATTGGGTAGTCGTATATTAGATTGTACCTACGTTACAACACATTATCTTATATTATCATTATTTTGTACAATGCTTGGTAAATATTTCTTCAAAATATTTTTTTTGTTTATGTAAGCACATACAGGAGAATACCAACAAATGATGATCGTAATTCTAAAGTTTTCTTATATGGATTCCATGACGCTAACTATTCTACATATGGATAAGCGCTGAATGTGGAGTGTTGATACGTCAACGTCATAGACTACAGCCTGACATTCACGCATCATTCTTATTATTACAGGAATTCATAATGAATGGGTGATCTTCACGAAACGACTTTCGTCTACCCCGATTTTGATTTATAGTCTATGGCTGGCATTTTACGGATGAGGAATCAAATTCACATGGTATTTATAGATCATAGAAATCGTTCGAATCGTCAACCGGAGTATGCAAGACGAAGACACAAATGAAAGCCTGGCAATTTTTCACGGACTGACTGAATGTGACTGCGACGTGGAGCAGACCCTGTCACACCTTCTGAAGTGTGCGCTTTGTCCGAGTAGCTGCGCCCAGGAAGACCTGATGATGGCCGGGAATAATACTATCGACGTCGCCCACTTTTAACCAGACCCTGTTGTTTCCGACACTATTATATATATTTCACATTCTTGTGAAATAGTATAATCTTCATACAACGTAATAAACTTAAAATTACTTACATCGCACTGATGCACTTTACATTGATATTTTGGTGTCGTAATTTATGAACAAATCATCTATATATGCACCAAGACTTTGGTTACTATATTGTCATTATGGTACTTTATAAAAATGACATGTATTTTGAATCAAAATTATAAATAAAATACTGAGAATTTCGAAATTTCACTTTAATTCGAAAGCAATGGATTGATTACAGATAACAGAGATTTTCCATTTAAATTACAAATAACGATACATATTTGTTTGTGTCGTTTCGGTTATCGTTAATTAATTTGTTTTACGAATAAGCTGACATAATTAGGGACAATTCTGTTTGCGTTGAAATGACAAATAAACCCATTTGGACAAATACTCTCTAGCGAGGATGTTTGAGGATCAGAATGTAATACATTTACAGTGACGTGGCTTAAAATTAACCGATGCAACGGTTAATTATTATATTATTATATTCAATACACCTCGACGTAAGAAAATTGTGCATTTAAATTGACATTAACTTATGTTATCTGTTGGTAATGGAAGTTTTGTAAACTTAAAAAAAATAAAATAATTTAATTGAACATTTTAACATGATGTAAAATAAAATATACAATTATTGTTTTTTTCCCATATCCGTTCTATATCTGAAACATATGGTGACTACAAATTGCCATCACTAAAAAATAAGAATTTATCCATGTCTGGTTCAAAAACAACTCTGCATCCCAAGGTCCATCTAGAATCATATAAGTTTTCGAAGACTTTCAGAGATGACATGGAAGAGACGGCAGCTATAGAATCCAAGGTTTGTTTTGGGTGAAATATAGTTAAGCAATATTGGACTCAGACCAAAACATGAATGGTTTGCTGTTGCTTACCACTATACTCATATGTCGTTGGATTAAATGAACTTCTCTTACGGACCAAATGATCTAAGCCTTGGGGATAACACATTATCCAAAATATGCTTCGAATAATATGCACATTTTTTAGACGACAATATATGTTCCCCGGTAGATTTTCAAGAGCATACAGGTAAATATGTCTGGGGGCAAAGCATGGAAAATTTCAACCGACAAAACTAAGTGGAAATTCGTGGTGATCATATTTTTCATATGTGGAACGGATAAGAAAAGAAAAAATGTTTGAAGTGTCACATATGAAAAAAAAAATCAGGTTTAAGAGTCATGATCGAGTGCAATGAACAGGGTATATATTAAATGTTTATACACTCTGCTGTGTATATACTGATGCGCACTGTTCCATTTTCTATGATGAATGGTGAACGATGTGTCATGTAAATTTGTGTTTGCTACAGATTTATATGAGTATAAATTGTTTGATTGATCCATCTGACAACCCTCATCTAAATAAAAGTCTCGATCGCCAGATTCGTCATGTGGTGAATGAATGAGGAGCAGGTGATAAAGCAAAGAACACGACGAGAAGCAAATTGCCGTTTATTTTAAATACAAGACTGGTTAACTTCAGTAATCAATCCGGGCTACAAACAATGAATGAACTGTACCTGACGATGCCAGGGCAGAAAGTGACTCGGACCGCACAGTAACAGTACGAGCTCCTGAAAACCATAAATCGCCCAATTGACGAACTATCCGCTCTCATATGATTAACAAAATAGCACCTGTAAATGCTTTCTCTAATGTTACTCATATCTTAAACTTACGCTAACATTTATCATATATGCTTGTTTGACGAGCGATCAAAAACAAGAGACGAAAAATCGTAAAGCTTTTCGGTACTCGCCTGCAAGGGCTATATCGAGTTGATGTCACGTCTTTCTATTACTATATTGGCAGTAAAATGTTCGCGGGAACCGCAAAATTCAATTTAGCGATAACCGCCACCTGAACCCGGGTGCAGACAAATTTGCGCGCCCCGGCGAACTATTTAATGTTCACTAATGAATTAACAACAGAATTTGCGGCCGGTACGTTAAGCCCCCGATAATCCACTGGAAATCCACTGAATTATTCCGCACGTGAGCCACTCCGTATGTTCGAAACGTATCTTCTTGTTTCACGTCGCGCAGGATTGCGTATGATGATATAATTATGAATTAATTATGCACGTGACGCTTGAATTAATGGTTTTTGATTGTTAGTCGTGTGGATTGTTCCTAACGTTTGTACAGATTATCGTCGGGTTACCAAGTACAGTAAGACCCCGCTTAACGCGGGGGATACGTTCCATCAAAGTAGAGCGTAATGCGAAGCAGCGCTAAACGAGGCTATCTTAACACGTAAATAATGGGGTTAGGAGAAGATGGATAGAAAATTGGTTAGGTATTAAATTTAAAAATTATGTTTTAATGTTTTACAAGTAAGCAAGCTTACCATTGCATTATTATAAACTTTTGTGTTACAATTAAACATAATTTTATTTAAAAAATAAATTACAAAAATTAATTCATCTTTTAAAAAATATTACTTTACGAGTATAAACATATTCATACCTCCGGGACTAACAATAATATGCCACTTTGTAATATCTATGTCATGAAATTTTTCTCAAATAATTAACTTTACGTTGGAAGACTGACACGTCCACTCCTTCACCTCTTAATTTTTCATAAAGTCAAATCATAGGCCATAATTCATTACACGGCTACATTGGCTTTTGGCATCCGCATAAAACACTCATATATTACGGCTAAGTATGTGATATTTTAAGTGTTACATGGGTTTGGGATTTACATTTGGTTTTGTGTGTACGTCTCTCAAATTACCTTTTTGAATATTCTCTATTAATTTCAGGTTATCCCCTTTTATGTGAATAAAAGATACAGTTTTCAGGCAATACAACATCATTATTAAAAATTACGTAATAAACGAATAATTCATAAAAATAATTTTGAAATTTCGCGCCTCATAAAATTTTATCATGACCAACCTAGTCGCTGAATTTAAATTTTAAAACGAGACTTTCATCCCCATCGACTTAGAATTAACGTAGTGTTTAAAGTTTTACTCTGACGTAATGGTCATTTTTATTCCCCGAAGAGTGTTTACTTCAGTAAACTACCGACAAGCCGCTACCGCGTAACTGGAAAATTCAACTCCTCTCGGTATATCGCCTCTGAATTCAAAATAACATGTAACTGAGACATTTTTTGTGTGTCATGCGTTCTCAAAGGAATTGTATCACGTAAACAGAAAAGCGCCAACCTTTTAATTTTTATTTAAAAAAAATGGGAGAAAAAAGTACATCCGTATTACGTACACGTATTTTTTTACTCAATTGAAAAAAATATGTTACTCAGTGACGCTCAAGTTATTTAGTTAATTTTAATTTATTGGATTTGATATAAATCATCAAGTGTTATATGGGTGTAATATTACAAACTTATATCAATTTTTTAGTTGAATAGTGTAGCGATCATGATATTCCTAAGCACAAGTATTAGATATTGAAAACATTGGGGATAAAGTTATTTAATCAGTAATTAAATATACACATACAATTATACATCAAATTATTATACGCATCAATTCATTCAGAAAATATATCGGTAGACTTTGGATTCGAACCACGAGCCTTGCAACCTTTGCTCTATTCTTTACACCGCGCAGTCCACTAGACTATTTCTCTGCCTGAACAGATACCCGAAAGATAATGTATTTATACCATTGTTACCATCGTATATCGATAGATGTCTCTATAGTAAGTATTCAAAGTATGTTTATTATTATTTTTTATTATTCAATCAGTCAACATTTATTCACAAGCTTTTTACATTATTACTTTCCGGCAGTCTTATTAAGTTATTTAATTGACAAAATTAGATTGAAATATAGCAAAAAAGAAATTGAGAAATATCTTAAATAGGCCAAAAAAAAATCATCACCTATATCAGTATTCTCCCGCATTTTCTCCATTACTACTATGTAGATAACTCTAATATGACCGGAATTAAACTGTTTAGAACCAAACTGGTGTACTTAATTGCAATGGACTTCCCAACTGCATTTAAGAAGACTTCTTTATATGTGGAGCTGAATTTCTTCTCTAATCGTGGTCTGGTTAGTTTGCTAAATCTAGTTTAATCGCCGTGAAAGTTGCGATAGATTTAAGCTACCTCTTTAAAGAGAGTTATATATTCGAACTTGTAAAATATAGCACACTTACTATGGCACTAGGGACCACTTAAGAACTTGGCCAACAGATGATATTACGTTGTTCGGACAGTAAACTCACCTTTAACAAAAAAAACTACAAAAGTTTTTAACTTATACATTTCATATTTATAATTTTACAATTAATTTTAATTAAAAAAATAATAAATTAATATATTCAGTTTTGATTCACAATTTATTTCAATGATTACATGTTCCGGCCTTCCCGAAGACCATCTTCAATAATTTAAATTTCAATAAATTTATTAATTTTTTAATTAAAATCATTCTAAAATTATAATTATGCAGTTTCACCAACTATTGTCAGTTGATATCTTAATGTTATTATACATTTCAAATAATCAATATTGGTCGAATTCAATAAATTCAGCGATATCACGAGTTGTTTTTCAACGAATCGCATCAATTTAGCGTTTATTGTTTCTCCAACAACTTTAATTGGACTTCTACAACGTGGTGTATCTTCAACATCAAAATTCCAGTTTTGCCACAGGCGTTCTGTTATTTGACACAAAACAAAGTTTAGGTCCCCTGAGCATTTTTTTTTCAATTTTTTTATTCAGTTAATAGCTTTTTAGCGGCTTAACGATTTATCTGGCAAAAAAACATACATTATTCCTCATCAATTATCCAATGTTTGTTTTGGTATTGGATTTATTGTTTTGTTTAAATGTGCAAATTTTAATGAGATTGTGACATCTTATTACTTTTCTCTCAGTTTTTTTACAAAAATAGAATTCGTAAAATTTATATAACTCTAATATAATTATATAATTTTATTATAAATATAATTACTAAATGTAGGTCTTGAGTGGTTTGAAAATTGCACTTTATGGTGTTTATTTCACTTGTAAGCATTAATTATTTATTTTCGTTTTGTCCACCCGTTATGGCGGACGCCTAATGGCTTTCGCCATAACGGGTGGACAAAAAAGCCAGTGGTTGAAAAAAAAAACGCGAATTGAGAAACGAAATCAAGTTCATTGCTTTATGAACGTGATCCTGCATCCTGTCACACAGTAATTCGATATCAAACTAAGATAGGAGGATATCAACATTTAAATATAATTATGTCGTATTTAATGGTATTTTATGGTGATTAAACTTAAGTTATTAAAGTAGTTGATTTAATTGCTACGTGAATACAGAGTCCTCAATCCCTGACGTAGAAGTATATGCACAAGTCGCATGCCCAACGTAGAATTGTATGTAAAAATAGAATATTGTTGGCATTGTGTGCTGTCGTATTGTTTGCGAAAACGCGAATGAAAAATATTTCTCTTTTCTTCTCGCACGATCTGTAGTAAACATTACGTTTCAAAATGTTCGTTGCATAGTGAGATTTGCTGTTATTTCATGGACGTTGTTACGCGGAGCGTATTGCACGTCGAATTATTCTTGAAACATGAAAATACGGAGTGACATTTTTCATTTTTCAGGAACGTCTCTCATGCCATCGCAAATTTTATTACATTTAATTAATACTCGAAGTTATATTACAATTATGTAAAAGATTACTAAATCTAAACATCAACATAACCTCTTTAAATGAACATATTTTAATTATGTAATATTCTCAGTTAAAGAAGATAGATTTTTAATAAGCTCTCGTTATGCAGATAAAAATATGTCAAGATGATGTATTGTTTTTCATAAAATTAATTGACTTACAAAATAAGTTCGGAGAAGGTATCTAGTATCCACTTAATAAAAACAGTAACAACCCAGATATGAATGATGTTAAAAAGTGCATTTTCGCAATAGCTAGTTCATACTTTGTTTAATGTTAAAACATACAAGAGAATACGAACAAACGGTGATGAGGGAATTTATCTACGAAATATATTCTATAACGCATACCATTCATAAGGATATCTGACCACTGTGTGGAGTGATGATTCGCTATCGCCATTAGAGCTTGGCGTTCACGGATTGTTTATTCTTACGCTGAATCACTGTAAAGAGGTGGTGTCATCGAACGATTAAGTCCACCGTAAAAATTACATAATAAAAGTTTACAAAGGTAAAGAATCATTTTAAAATAAACATGGGTTTTTTATAGATAAGATTATATCCTAACGATAAAAAATAAGAATGAAAAATTATTTATATCTTTTTATTAATAAAAATATAAAGCAAATGAATTAATAATAATAATTTTTCTTTCATTGAGTCAAGCACATGGCATCTCGCACGGTAAGCAAGCATATTAATTATAAGCCATACCCTTTAGCATGTTTATACAATTATAGAAGGTTCTAAGAACAGCTTTGAGTAGGCGGTTATCTACGTTCTAGATCTAGACAATTTAAATTAATAAATTATATAATTGAATTTCAATTACTTATTTTTTTATAATAAATAAAAATGCTTGAAATCACAAAAAAAATGTTTATTATTGTTCTCTTGTTACATGAAATATAATATAACCTTTTTTGAAACATTGTTTTTCATTAAAAATTTCAATAAAAAATAAGTGCCTGCACAACGCACAGACAATATTTATGTGAAGAATTTAAAAATATTTTTTTCAAAATGAACCAACAAATATTTGTTTTTGTGAAAATCGCGGAATCAGAAATGAATTTATTCGTGCATACTAGCGAAAAACGAATACTAAGTGTTTCATAATTATTTTCAGCTTTTTTTAAACCTTTATGGTTTTTATAATTATTTTTAATTTTAAGGATTTTTTTTAGATTATGGAAATAATACATTTGCTCCATTACGATGTAATTTGAGTTCGTTGTGTCAAAAATTTCAAGGTTGAAGTGTTTCAAGAGAATAAAACACGTGAGAGAGTATTTCGATTAATGTAGCCTTCGCTGGAACCACAAATGTGAATTAAAAAGGTTTTTAAGTTACTGAAATGTTTGTAATAATTGGTGATGTTTTATATGTAAATGGAGTGTTTTTTCAAATTCAAATTGTACAGGCAGGCATGAAATGTTCGTTAACCCTCGCCTTACTATGTTAAAAACTTCCGCGCGTTCCGGAGATGTGTAATCGTTACACATTCTGATTTAAAGTGAATAAAGTGAGTAGAAATTCGAAAAAATGAAAATATTTAAAGATATCGCTTAATTTTATAATACTTGATGTCAATAAGCAGTAATAATTGACATTTAATAGCTGAAAACATGAAAAACATCAGACGAAGACCTCAAACGGCCAGACGCACCTTGGCGCGTGAACTTCCGAGAGCTACTAACATTAGTTAGCCTGTCGACATATCGATGAGCCGGCGCAGCTGAGGTAGTAGCCGACGCAACTGACGTTTCCCGTCTCGCGCAATCATATTAGTACGTCAGCGAGAGTGAGGAGTATAGATGCCTACGTATCTGGGTATTTTTTTATTTTATTTTCGCACACGCTTCCGACAGGTCGAATGAAGTCATGACAGCTGACGCGTCTTGATTGTAGTGGTGAATTTATTCCGGATTGTAGAAAAATATTTCCTGCTCCCGATGAGTGCCTATTATTAAAAATATATATTTTTTACGTAAATGTATTAAGGAAGAATACCTAAAATCTGAACCCTGTATGTATTATATTTACAGAGATATTTAAGTTATTACAAGCAATGTGTAGTCGATACACATCACCGGGGAGGATAGGTTAAATATCAGTTGTTTTCCTTATACAATCTGAACCTCCTCAATAAACAGAAATATTTCTTTTTTTTTCAATGCTATCAGCATTCACTTTGAGAGCCTTTGTAAATAATAAAAATTTATTTACTTACCTTATTTTTATATAAATATAAAAACAATGTAAATAAATAAATATTTATTAGAAATATTTCTAATAAATCTTCTAAATACCAATAAATGTATGATCTTCCTACACTCGGTGATATGACATTACCCAACTCTTTTTCATCTAGGGATGCTTTCTTTCCATTCGCTAGAGTCACGGAGGAAAATTGCTGCACTCAAACATTCATTCCTTCTTCTTCGCGGTTCAATTTATAACCCTGGGATTCTTGAATGTTTTAACTTATATGTTCCAGATAGGTACACCCGTGCTCGTAGCCATCCATTGTTTTTGATCCCAGTCGATGCTTGTGGAGCTTCAAGCACTCAATTTGCTACAACGGCAATGTCGCTCCAAAGTGGACTACCAGCACACCTCGATCCTTTTCTTACATCCTTTTCCTCTTTTGTCAATGGTATTGTTCTACCTGATCTCTGTGATCTTTGACACGTGTCATCTTCTTATTCTTTTGTGTTATTTTTATTTTTTATTATTTCCTCTATTTATTGTATATTTATGTATACTCTATGTTTCTAAATATTTGTAAAAAATTAGAATTTCGATTCTGTATATAAATAAATTAATAAATGATTGGCTAGTTGAAAAGCTTGTCTTTCTCTTCGGAAGTCAAATTCAGATATCCATCATCTAGGGCATCTAGGCTTTGATGTAGAATTTCAGGAAAGTTGCTCCTATTTACACCAGGTAAAACCCAAAACAGTCTGATACAAGTGGGGTTTAGGCTATTAAACAAAGAAAATAAAATACCGATTCTTTAGCATTCGTTTTTTTAATTAAATACACAGGATAAAGGACCTTGCAATAATTTTTACTGTGTCCTTTATAAATATATTCGTACATTTTATCAATTTCGAATTCGATAAAACAAGCCGATCCGCGCTAGAAAATATCGCTAATTAAAAATAAATCAAATGATTCAGTTCTTAAAATTACATTTCGAGTGATTATTATTCATTCCGGGTCCATTATTCAAATATTGGTCTCATTACTGACTGAAATGGCTGAATTATTAAAATCTGGATGAAATCACAACTGTTCATTGAAAATATATTTCTGTGATCACCCGTTTTAAATTATTTGTAAGATTATTTAATTTATGAAAGATTATTTGTTATTTAATTAAAATTAGTAATTTTTATATCTACTTCAATATGAAGATATCACTAAGAAGTGTTCGAAATATATTTTTTATTGTAAATGATAAAGCTTCGTATATAAATTTATACACATCAATTTTTTCTCTACTGAATTTATTTATGCAACCCTCGCCAAAATTAATTTAAAATCAGTTTTATCGCATGAAATTTAAGCATTAAGTAAAACGCAAAACCATATTTTTGTTGCTACAACAAGAGTTTTTTTAAATTTTACAAAGCACACGCCGAACCGTGCATTTTTATCGGCAGTAAAAATGAGTAATTAAGCGAATAACATAAAATTAAATCAAACGTAATGGATGCAAGGAGAGATAAGATAGCTTTTCATTTACGTTCTCGATTAATTGCATTTGTAATTACCGTGTACGAGCACTGATAAATCGTCTTTAACGAGAGCTTTTGATTATGCTAATTCACGCTTAATCAAAGCGCCTGAAAGCGGCTGTAATTTCCTGAAAAACACGCCGAGAAACCCTCGGTTAACCGGAAACAACTCCAGTTACACACAACATCTGCTACCAACCACAATTAAACTTGTTTCACTCAGTTTCAGTTATTTTCAGCTACTAGCAGGCAGTTATCGCCTCACGTATACAGTCTTTTCTGTGTTTTTTTTTCAGGAAAAACTCTAGAATAAAGTTTGCTTGTTTACAGTGTAGGGCGCAATTCGGATGAAGCACACGAGCGTACTGCGAATTGATTCTGGCAATTGAAAGTTTGCAGCGGAATATTATTTGCCTTTTGTTTTTGTAGGAAAGGTTGTTTATTTTCGATACACGGACGGACGGAACGAAGTCTTTATTATTGTACGTTTTAAATCAATCTTATCCTTTTTGTTGTTTGCTCTTTGTTTACGTATCCGATTTTGTTTTTGTTTGCCTTTCGTTCTCAACGTGAGCCATATTGATGGCCAGATTGAAGGCTGCTCTTCGCTGGTTGTCTTTTGATCTTTCCAAAGAGGTTCTGATCTATGGATGATACTACTAGAGTGGATAGATCAAACATTGTTTCAGAAGTTTAACTTCTCTTTCCGATAAGAAACATACTCGTATAATATTATGATATATTTTTGCTAAAAAGATTCTCATTCAAAGTGTTACTTTTTTTAATCACAAAAACTTCCGTTGCGTAGTTTTTTCATCTGCATCTATCCATGTCTTATTGCAAGTCGTCTCTGCACTTGGAGCTCGGAGACGGTTTCAAGAAAAGGTAGCTATAGTATTCGAGGTACATTTGAGTATGTATTTAATTATTTTTTAAACAAGATTTAATAATTTGTGCGATGATCCCGAAGCTATGCATATTTAATACTGTGGAGTGTCACCATCCAAGTTCGTTCCGCGTCTTACATTTCTAATCTTCAGCGACAAAAAAAAATATTTTATTTCATACAACTGTCGCTGGCCCATTAATTGCCCGGTTTATGGCATGATAATAATATTACAGCTGAGGCATGCAAGTGTTTCATTGTAATATTTTAAATTTGTATTCAGTGTAAAATTTATAAGTATTTATTGTATAATAATAATTGCTTTTCATCATCATCATCATCATC